>PVIA01003785.1:0-157355 GCA_004024845.1 Tonatia bakeri
TTCTTCCCTCCCTTTTTTTCTTTCTTCCCCCCTCCTTTCCTTTCTTCCTTCCTCCCTCCTCCCTCCCTTCTTTCCTTTCTTGTTTTATGATTTCATATTTTTCTATCTGTCCTATTTCTACTTCATTGGAAAATTCACTCCTTTTGATTTATTTACAGTTATGTGTCTCCCTATATACCTAGATTCGATGGTGCAAGGGTGAGTGAAACACAACTGTTGTTGTCAAGGAGTTTATAGCCTTGTAGGGGAGAGAAAGATAGGTGGGGAATTGTGTGTGTGGAAAGTGCCACAGTTGTACATATGGGGTAGGAACATTAGTATGGCTGCAAGAATGAGCCCAAGCTGATACCATTGTTGGGTGGCAGAAAATGAACTGCTACTCAGATCCATTCCCTCAGGACTTTGAACCAGGAATACTGACTAGCCAATGAGCAGTAGGCACTTAATCAGAAAGGTTATGAAAAAAGTTAAGAATTCAGAATCCTCATGAGGTAGTGTTGCGATTTTCAAACCTCGCTTAAAACAACCGGCTGTCTCACTGAAGCGTGCAGAACCCGTTTTTTTCCCGGCTATGGACACACATAAAAACCTCCTTGCTGTAGCGTGCAGAACCTGGCTCTCCCAGCTATGGACACACTTAAACATACTTTGAAGTGTGCAGAACCAGGCTCTCCCAGCCAGCTATGGACACGCAAAAACCCACTTTAGAAATAATCATGCACAGAAACAGTTTTCTGAGTGGAAGTCAAAGACAGAGCGCTCACTCTCCAATTCTTTGAGCCGCTCTGGGCTAAACCCCCCTAGGGGGAAGAGCCCCTTCCTTTGTCCCAGTGGGTTTTTATTGAGAAAGTAGACACAGTTTGTGGATTCACAGTCTGGCAGAAGGGATCAAAGGGAACACGTATCTTACAAGGATGTTAACAGAGTTTCTGTTGTGGTTCCGGACAGGGATTGGAGTTTTATCATATGAAAAGGCTACAGGTTTTAAAGGTTTCCTGATGGTGCCTTCAAATTCCAAGTTAATAACATCCTCCAGCAAACAAATCTCACAGGATCTTGCATATTCTTTGTCCCAGGCCTGATTACCCCAGGGGTCCGCCATCTCTGGTCTGAGCTGCCCCTTCCTTAGGCTGTTTTCTAAAAGGGGGAGACAGAGGCAGCAAGGAGACTAGGATTTCTCACATCTGAGTACAAAGACTCAGGCTAAGAGGGGGCAGGGGTAGATGCCGATCACCCCTTCCTTTCCACAGCCCCTTCATTTATTTCCACAGTCTCGTGAGACTTATTCCACAGAGGCCTTTATGAGATCAGAACCTGGCTTAGGTTGCCCCTCCCTTTGAGGAATCTTACCCATCATTGGTAACTGATCTAGCATTAAAGGCCAGGCACAGAACAGGTAGCGTTCATGCCAGGGGAATAAGCTCTTTGTCTCCTTAGTGGCTCCTGATCTGGAGGTCTCTCACTCAGCCTAAGTCACAGGGGGTCACAGCTTCCTGAGACCAGGCAGGGTGGTTCCCAACAGTGGTCCCCAACAAGGTAGCAGAGAATATAAGAAAACAAAGGACACCAGATAGTATATGAAGAAAATTAGAACAGGCAGCACCAAAAGTGAGCCAGAGAACTACAAGAAACTACACAGCTCCTCCTAAGAGGACTAATTGCTGGAAGAGGGGTGGGTGCATGGGAAAGGAAGAGGCTTAGTGGTCATGCATCTTGGAATTATAATTGTTCAAGGTATATTAATTTAGTGTTCCAGAGGATGAGGTTGGAAATAATAGAGTGTAACACTTATCAGCATTGCATCTAGAATGATATGGTATATTGTGTAATCTTTGGCAAACTGACCATTCTAATACTCATGTTCTCCTTTATAATATGGAGCAAATAATAATAATAATTAACTTTAGGGTCATTTTAAGAGTAGATGAGATAATCTATGTCAAGGGCTTAGCATAGCTCCTTGCACATCAAATGTTCTGAAAAATATTACCTATTATTATTTTATTCTGTCTTAGTATACTGAAAGACATAAACATTGGTGATTTTCAAACTGTGGGTTGCAATCATGATGATATAATATAATAATTTTGGTGAAGAGTAACTAGCAATTTAAAGAAATAGAATAGAGTATATAAGAAACATTTTCTATCATAAAGGTATATTTGCAAAAAGCTTTTCTTCAGTGACACACATGTATGTGTGTACATATGTGTACAGGATCCTACTCATAACTAATTGGAGACCACTACACTATATAAATGCCAGGTGGGTAATAGATGGGTCATAAATATACAATTAATTGGTTTGCCAACTCCAGCTCTGAGAACCCCTTCTGTTTGAGAACCCCTCCCCACCAATCTGTCCGTTAGTGAAACCAAGGCCATGTTCAGTGTTGCACTTTGGTGTTTGCATGTGTATATGTGAGTGCAAATAACACTTGTTCATAACTTGCACCTCCTGGTAATGAGGGTTTTGAGATCCTAAAACTTGCACTTCCTTCCATCCTAGAGAATTTTTATCTCTCTGCTGGAATTCCCAGTGTAATGCCTCTCTTCTGTATCCCTTGGATAAAGAATGGTAGATTTATTGGAAAAAAAGTCTATCCTGCTGCTTCTATAATCTGTACATATAATAATATAGAGGACATCAGTAGTTCAATGCTAAAGTTTGAAATCAGGCATATTGTTGATTGATCAGAGTGAAATGTAGACACGTGCAGATACAAATTACTTGGATAAAAGATTGTCCAAGCACTCACTCCAGAAAACCAGTTGAGAAAGCACTTTATTTAGTCAGACAACCTTTAAGTGAAAACAGAGCCCCTGAACTAAGGCAAGATGAAGATAAGAGGAAATGCATGCACTTTGCAGAATATATACTTTAATTTAAAGTGTGCCTAACGTATCCCTTAAAGAATAGATAAAATTTCTTGGAATAAATGTGATACTACTACAAGAAGAAACTTATTAGTTGTCTGGAATCATCAGCACTAAACAACACTAGACTAATATAGAAAAGGGGTAAATGAAAGTACTGTAAAAGTCTTATTATGTCAGAGTGAGATATGGGGAACCAACTTGACTGGTAGAAGAAAGACACTCTTGCTGGAGATATAAGTTTGGCTGTAATTAGCATATGGATGGTAATCAAGCCAGTATATGAGGTGTTAGTCTCTCTACTATGCTTTTCTTATATGTTATTAGAAGTTTTTTGAATCTTTTTTGTTCTCTAACTACATTCACGGTCTTCTCAGTTTTACCTAATCTCATTGCACTGAAAAACATTTATACACTGAAATCCCTGAAGTTATAGACCCAGCTCAGACCACTGCCTTGAACTCCAGGTTCTCAGCTCCCACTCCCCACCAGTCTGCTCCACCCACAGACTTCCCTAATTCTATCACCGGTAACTTCATTATTCTGATTGCTCAAGTTGAAAGTCTTAGAACCAACCTGGACTGTCTCCTATCACATCCCACCTGCAATCTAATGATAAATCTTGATGATCTGTCTTCAAAATATGTAGAGAGTCCAATCGTTTGTCATACATCCGTACACTGTTCTCTGGGTTACTTCCACAGCCTCCTGCCTGGTCTCTCATTTTGTGCCCTTGTCCCTCCTATAGTCTGTTCTACAGCAGTCAGTCAGAGTAATCCTTTTAAAACTAAAGTCAAAATTTTAACAGTGGCTACACCACTCTATACACTATGTTTTTTAACCTTTTGGCACATATCTCCTATTACTCTGTCCTTTGCTCTTCAACACCCACTTCCTGGAAATCTTTCTTGTAGATACACTGATGACCTAAATATTCTCACAAATGTCACCCTCTCAGTGGCTGACTTCCATTGCTGTACTTAAAATGGCCTCTCTGTGATCCCCATCCTCTTTTCTTGCCTTATTTTCCTTCATCAGTGTTATTACCACTTGCCATACTGTAAGGTTTGCTTTGGTTGGTCTGTATCCTCCCACTAGAATGTAAGCACCAGGGACTTTTGTTTGGTTTGTTCGAAGTATCTCTAGTGCTTAGGATAAAGCAGTTTCTGGCATACAGAAGGGAATCACTAAATAATTCTTGAATGAGTGCCCAAGAAAAAAGAAGTACAGGGGAAATATATGCAAAACAGATGGCAAATAAAGAATTAATATCCACACAGACAAAGAGTTCTTACAAATAAGACAACTCAGTAGAAAGATGAGTCAAGAATATTATTCTAAAGGACAGTTGGTCTAGCCAATATCCATTTTCTCCCCTCTTACATACTAATAAAGCTCTACTCTTATTGAGGGAGTCCTCGTTCCAGCTAAAGAGCTGCACTTCAACCACAGCTTCCTGCTAAGTTGGAATATTGGCTTTAACAGATACAAGAGGGTACAGACCTGTGGTGCATGGGGGACAACGAGACTTGATGTATCAGACTTTGCTGTTTTGACAAAGCAGTAGGCAATAAGATTGACCAAGTGGGCAACTGGAAAAAGAAAGAGTTGAGATCTTAAATGAGAGGATCTTGGGTATAACTGTTAGTTCTTAAGAGATGAAGGTAGCATAACTTAAGAGGGCAGGTCACACAGCCTGCCTGTGATAAAGTAGTACTTGTACTTGGGTGATAGAGAAGGGGTGAGACTAGGAATCCCTGGAACATAAGTTGGATCCACAATTACTTTTTCCTTCAGATATCTTAAATATGCCTCTTACAATTCCAAATAACATGGCATCTTCACTTTTAGGTTATCTTGATGCTCTGAATGTGTGTTGTCTGTGTTAATGGGTTCTCTGTCTGGCAGTAAACTTTTCAGACTATGTGAACTTTATGATCATCCTTCTCCACCTCATGGACTCCAGGGACCAGCTCTCAGCAGGACTGTCCTGGCTGTGGAAGACTGAGTCCTTTATTCAGGAGTCTCTTGTTTCTTGCCTTGTCTTATTTAAGAACAAATTTCCTATTATAAATTGTGCTGCTATGAACATTGGGGTGCATGGGTTCTTTTGCATTGGTGTTTCAGGATTTTTAGGGTATAATCCCAGCAGTAGAATCACTAGATCAAAAGGCAGTTCCATTTTTAGTTTTTTGAGGAAATCTATACTGTTTTCCACAGTTGGCTGCACCAGTCTGCACTCCTACTAACAGTGCACTAGGGTTCCCTTTTCTCCACGACATCTCCAACACTTGTTTATTATGACCATTCTGACCTGTGTGAAGTAGTATCTCACTGTGGTTTTAATTTGCATCTCTCTGATGGCTGGTGATACTGAGTATCTCTTCATATGTCTCTGGGCCCTTTGTATGTCCTTCTTGGAGAAGAGTCTGTTCAGGTCCTTTGCCCATTTTGTAATTGGATTGTTTGTCTTCCTGGTATGGAATCGCGTGAGTTCTTTATATCAGTTCAAAAGAACCTATGGACCCCAATGTTCATAGCAGCATTATTTAAAATAGCTGAGTGCTATAAACAGCCCAAGTGCCTATCAGTAAATGAGTGTATCAAAAAACTGTGGTACATTTATGCAATGGAATACTATGCAGTAGAAAGAAAGAAGGAACTCCTACCCTTCATGACAGCGTGAATGGAACTGAAAAGTATTATGCTGAGCAAAATAAGCCAAATGGCAAGAGATAAATATCGTATGATCTCACCTATAAGTGGAGCCTAATCAACAAAACAATCAAGTGAGCAGAACAGAACAAGAGACATGGAAATCACAAACTGACAGTGACCAGAGGGGAGGGGATAATGAGGGAAAGAAGAGGAAGTGTCAAGTCAAGGAACATGTATTAAGGACCCATGGTCAAAGACAATGGGGGGAGGATTGAATGTGGGAGGTGGGGGTGGTTAGGGAAGGGGAGAGTAATGGTGGGGGAAAGGGGGCAACTGTAACTGAACAATAATTTAAAAAATGAACAAATTTCCAAGCAAAATATCATAACAATGTGGAATTTTGAGGCTTTTATAGGTGTTGCTGTGTTTAGAACTGAGACGGGTTTTATATGACCCAGAATGGAAGGCACAGGCTGCCTCCATGGCTACGTTCCTTTGCTCCTTAGGTGTCTGTTTGCTGTACCCAGCACCTGACTCAATCCCTTTGTGGACACACACTTAAAATTCAAACCAGGGCACTTTTGATAGAGAAAGGAGACACTGAATAAATAAGCTGGGAGTTGTAAACCAACACTGTCCTGAGAAACCTGGGCTATATAATCACCCTGGTGATATTATATCTTTTCCATCTGTCTTGAAATCATGCCTACTGTATTAGTTTCCTATTGCTGCTATAACAATTTCCCACAAATTTTGTGGCTTAAAACAACAAAAATTTATTTTCTTACCGCTCAGGAGGTCAGGGGTCTGAACTGAGTCTTACAAGGCTAAGATCAAGATGTCAGCGGGCTGTTTCCTCCGGGGGCTTCAGGGGAGACTCTTGTTTCCTAGTTTTTTCATCTGGATACCCTGTGCGTTTCTTAGCTCATGGCGCTGCACTGTATCACCTTCCTTCCCTGCTTCTGTTGTCCCTTGCCTTGATATAGATCCCATTGCAGAGGTTTCCCACATATTTGTTTCCCTTAATCTCTCTTAGGTAAACAGAGACTCATTTCTTTTTAGCCTACCATCTTTCTTGGCTTTTTGTTGTCAAAGTCTTTATATGGATCTACAGGTTTCCCCATGACCTGACCTCACCCATCCCCTGGTCTGGGCTTGTACTATGCCCTCACTTTTACATCCAATACTAGACTTTCTAAAAAGTCTCCTCAGATGGTTTCAAGATCCTGTTCTTTATTTTATCTATTTTCCCTATGTTCCCTGATGCCCTCTGTAGACTTGTACATGTAAGTGCATGTGTGGACACACACACGCACACGCACACGCACACGCACACACACCTACTCACTTAGGATGCACTCAGGCCAACCTTTTGTCACCCTCCAATCAATTTGGTACACTTTTACACACTGTCATTGCAACTTATATTCCTTTTTAACATATATGTTTGCACAACTGTAATTATTTAATTTGCCATCGCTTATTTGCCCATCTTCCTTCACGTCCCACTGGACTGAATGCTTATTTAGGGAACTTGTGTGTTTCAATCACTATGAACCCTAACATTGTACTTGAAACATGAAAGGACTTACTCAGTAAGTATTTACTGGCTGGTGTACTATAAAGAAGACCCTTATTTTGGTGATATTCATCTGAATATGTGCTTACTCACTCGACTTAAAGAGAAATTATACACATCTTTAAAGATCCCCCCAAATCCTGTATCTTTTAAGACACTGGGAAACTTTTCCCATTTGATTCCTCTGAGATTACTTTTGTCATAATATTTCTGATTCCAAGGGGAAAGCAGTAATGGTAGAAGTCTAGGACAGGAGTCCTTTAAGCAAATCTAACCATGGTCCAGGCTTATTCCGGAATAAAGGAGAATCATACAATGTGCGTCTTTGTTCTGTGTGCTGTGATGACTTTCATCCACATACACTTATAAAGACTTAGGTCTTAGTTCATGAGGGGACCTCACTGGTCCCTTGGAACCTCCTGGGAAGCACCGTTGAGCCCGGTATGTAGCCAGGCTCATCCTGTACCTCTATTACATCTGCAGGGCAGGCCCGCTGTTTACTTCCCTGTAATTGTCTGTCTTGTTCTCCTACTACCTGTTTTTCTTTTGTCTCTTCACGCTGTACTGGAAAGTGTTTCCTATTTTATTACACACATTTTATTCTCTCTGTGTTAAATATGGGCACTTTTGCTATAATTGCCAAAACCAGGAGTGTGCTCATATCATATCTCTCTTTCTAGCATATAATTCTTTAAATGTGGAAAACTATTCATTTTCAGCTCACCAGAGACTCTTTAACAAGAGTCTATTCTGCTTCTGAACCTGTCTGGTATGTAACAATGTGCACCATATGGCCTCAACAAATACTTCTTTGCAATGCCTAATTTTTTTTTTTTGCCGCCAGCTTTCCCTCTTGAATGTATGTACTCAATGTGATTTTGCATATTCTTCTTTTATATAATGATCCAGATTCTTTGCTCTTCTGTTATATTCTTTCACCATTGCTTCAAGGTCTTTAGCTTAAGAAAAGGTGACAGTGTCATCTACATATTTGAGGTGTCTCTAGTCCTTGAGTCCTTTTCTTTATCTTTAGAAACCTTGAAAGTTTTCTCAAGGCAGGAGGTGAAGAGTCTTAGTGAGATACCACCTATTAATTCTACACTACACGCTGACCTTTACCACCCAATTTTCGAGTTAAATGTGACTCTATCATTTGTGAAGATATGTTTGGGGCACTTACCATGTGGGTTTTCTATTGCTTCTCTGGCAGGGCTTCTGACAAAGCATCAGTTTCCATTAAGTCAAAATTCTTTTCAAGTCCCACAAAAGCCGTACAAAATGACCTGTTTATTATCTATTGTTCAGCTTACTCTGCAGTTTGAAAGCAAATAAAAAATAATGCCTACTTTAACTACCCATACATGCTGGGTTACATCGGTAGTTACATGTGGTTTATTATCTATAAAAAGGTGTATCTCTAATTGAACTTCTGAGCCACAGATAATATTTATCAGGTGATTAATTAAGAAGCAGCAATTTTAAATGAATAAATGTCAACTAGGGAAATGGCCCTACTTCCAAATTGATTCAGCTCACATTGTCACCCAATTAGAAGTACAAGCATGACAAAACAGAAAGAAAGAAATAGCAGCTATGAAAACATCAGGAACACTGTATATACCCACAAAATGTATATAAAACTCACATCTGGGCACACTCCGCACACACAGTCTCATAGGTTCTCTCTGGGTTGCAGGGGGATGGTCAAAAATGCCTTTGCCATATCTTTTGTTCCTTTCCCCCCTCCCTCAGTCCCTTTCTCCCTCCGTCTCTCCCTCCTTACCTGCTTCCCTTTTTTCTTTCCTTCCTTAGTGCCTTCCTTTCATCTTGGTGTTTATGAAATACAATTCTATGATAAAACTTCGTGTATGGGTGTTTCAAAATGAAATACAGAGAGAGGCCAAAGTGCTGCAGAAAGATGATTTATTTCTAAGCTATGACTAAGTAACAAATGACTCCAAACAGTGGCTTAAAACAACAAATAGTTATTACCTAGCAGTTTCTGTGACTTAAGAATCTGGGTGTGGTTTAGCTGGGAGCTTTTGACCCAATTCTCCCTTGAGGTTGTGGTCAAACTGTTGGCTGGGCCGGGGTCTCATCTGAGACTGGACCGGCTAGGGCCAGGAGGACAGACTCCACTTTCCGACTCCACCTAGTGGTTGGCAGGTTTCAGTTCCCACCATGTGCGCTCTCCACAAGGCTGTCTCCAGTTGTGGCAGCTGGCTCTCCCCACCGTTCTGAATGCTCCAGGACAGAATGCAAGAGCGAACACAAAATGGAAGCCACAGCAGTTTTATAGCCTAGTATCAGAAGTGACACCCTTTCATTTTTGCCATATTCTGTTCATTAAAAGTGAGTCATTCAGTCCTGACCACACTCAAGGATGGGGTTGCACAAGGGCATGAGTATCAGGAGGTGGGGGTTATTTAGGGCCACTTTAAAGGCTGCCGAACCATGAGGTCCAAAGATTTCTTTTGCCTCCCCCTACTTCCTTTTACTTATAATGGAATTAAAATTTAATACATATATTTCTTGCAGTTAAATGCAAAAGCAATCACTTGTTCCCATTTTGGTGAATTTGCAAATATAGTGATTTTCACAGGGGCATGTTCCTTTCTTCCTAGTTCCTACTCTGCTTCATCTCTTTTGTTAGGAAACTACCTAAGAGGTGTCTAATGCATTTGTGTCATTTATTTGCTAGTGTATTCCTGGTGTCTAAGATAGTGTCTCGTGCTCAACTGATAATAAGCATTTGCAAAATAAATGAAATATGCCAATAAGTGAAATATTACCAATGACTTTTTCCTTCCTGAGCTCTCCTTCCCCTCAATCTCCTTGCATCTTCAGAGGAAGTGTGGTTGAACAGACCCTGTAGACAGAATCGCCACATTCATATCCTAACTCTCTGCCCTTCACTGTCCTTGGGGAAGCTACTGAACCTCTCTGTGCCTCACTCTGTGCACCTGTAAAAGGTGATAGGGCTGCTGTGAGAGTGAAACTGAGACCACTTACGTGAAGCTCAGAAGAGTGTTTTCACACAGCTGACATATTCTTTAGTGAGTTTCTTTTTTCCCTTTTTTAAAAATTGAATTTATTGGGGTGCCATTGCTTACTAAAATTATATAGGTTTCAGGTGCACAGTTCTATAACATGTCATCTGTGTATTGTGCTGTGTGTTCACCACCCAAGATCAAATCTCCTCCCGTCACCATTTATCCCCCCGATACCCTCTTTCATCTCCCTCCCGTTTCGCTATGGAAATTACCATGCTGTTGTTGTGTCAATGGGGTTTTTAAATGTTTTTTGCTTCATCCCTTTACCTTTTTCACTGATTATTTGTCATCATTCAAGTATTTCTTATTACTTGGTTATTCTCATTATACTTCTCACGTAAAGTATTGCATCATTGTTGTTAACACACTTAGTTTTATCTCAACAATTAGAGTATGTTAGAATACTACAATGGGATCACTTATCTATCTCCTCTTCTACACTGTGAATTTCTTAAAACTGAGTCCTTGTCTGATTTGTCTTTGTGTTTCTAGGGTATAAGTGGCATATAGTCATTCTCACCATGTATTTGTTCCATGGTCTCTCTCTCTCCCCATGTCTGTGTAGGGAACCCTTAGACTCTAGTATTACCATGCTTTTTATAAAGATGCTCAAAAATTTTTGTAATTGATATGAATTAAGTGGGTACTTTGTTCTTTTACTTCTGCCTCACACCAGCTTTTCCGACTCCTTGCAGTCAAAATGGTTTAACAGAGTGAATCCAGACCTGCCACATAATACTTTCCGGACCAAGGTGGGGCATGCCTAAATAAATAAAACTGACTCATCATATATATTTTTGGCTTGAATTTCTTATTTGCCTTGGGGCATTGCCTATTTTCCTGCAATCTCTGAGATGCATTATTATGATTATTTTAAAACTTAATTTATTAACCCAAAATACATAATTATAGTTTTTTTTAGGATGGATAATAGTGGTTGATATTGGTGAACACAGTCATAAACTATGGAAATGTTGCTCCAAACAGATATACAAGGGTGAAAATGTACAGTGTATTCCTACTTTCCACAACAGATTTCTGTGAATCCATTTAGCTTTCATGCAAAAATTATGCCAAACCTACACTTGAAGGATGAGAGCCTAGAGGGGCTGGTGCATGATGTTAGGCTTGATTATGAATATAACAAGATACAAGTTTAGGGAATTCAAAGATATAACCAGGAGAAAAACAGAGATGATCCAACTTTTTATTTTTAATGTTTTAAAGTGAAAAGAGACAATGGCAGCTGGATGAAAACTAAGCTATTCATTTTATTGTAAGTAACTATGCAAGCTAAAGAACCTGGTTAGATGCTGCATTTAGAGACTGTTTAGAGGTCACATTCAAATATATCATTGTTTAGATAGTATTGTTTCAGAAGGGAGTTGCAATGAAAATTCAAACAAGAGATATAACTGGGTGTTCAAGAAAACATGAGACCAAACTTTTTTTTTAAGGATTTTATTCATTCATTTTTAGAGAGGGAAGGGAGGGAGAAAGAGAGAGAGAGAGAAACATCAATGTGCGGTTGCTGGGGGACATGGCCTGCAACCCAGGCATGTGCCCTGACTGGGAATCGAACCTGCGATGCTTTGGTTCGCAGCCTGCGCTCAATCCACTGAGCTACGCCAGCCAGGGCGAGACCAAACTTTAAAATAACTTATTTAACTAAAATATAAAGTGAATTTCTCATTTGGTGGATTTCTACTGGTTGTCTTTTAAATATTTATAATTACAGCATCAATCAAGCTAAAATGAATAAAGTAGTATGATTCACTTTTTATAAGTTATCTCTAAGATTATAGACTTACATATGAGATTGCCTTAGGAATACATATTACTATTTATCATTGTGAACATGTGCAAACTTACCATTAAAATTTTGAAAATGTTGGTGATATGTGGAAAATAATGGTGGTACAATGATGCCCACTTTTTAGCAACAAGACAACTATATCCGCACTGTTCTAGTGGATAAAAGAGTCCTCTGAAACTCTCACCAGTGTCATTCCAAGACTCTTTCAAGTCAGGTCCATTTAAGACTGTTTGGGATATCTTTCAGTCTAGTGACATGGCTTTGAATTCCCAAAGAAGCTGGAAAAAAAAAAAAAAGAAAGATGTGTAAAGCATTGCAGAGAATTCTGGGTATAGGAGATTATATTACAAAAAACTTACAACCAAATAATTGCCAATATAGAAAGTTAAGAGAAGACTAATATTTAAATTAGTCTTCTGCACTCTGGCCCTAAGTTATAATATCAGATGATTAAAGTTCATATACAGTCTTTTACTCATCAGTTGAAAAGAAGTGTCTCCTTCACTCTGCCTCTCCAAGGCTGCATTGCGGTACCACAGTGTGCCTGTCAGAATGCTGTTGTTACTATGCCCTCTTCGCTCGGGGGCTATTATAGTGTTAGGTGAGAAATTATGAAAATGGACCAATTTGTCCCATGATATTAGTAGTACAGAGAAATTACAATATTTGTCCTTAAAGAGATGTTTTAGAAATGCTGTGTAAGAAGTGATGTTCACGCTGGAAAGACCTAACCCTGTGACAGCCGGATTGAGGACGCCTTTCCTCACCCTGCTGGCAGTGGAGCCTGAATTCTCAGACTTCCCTGGCCCACAGCAATAACGATGCATTGGGTTCTAGAAAAATGAAATGTGTTTGCATTCTTAAAAGATGATTCTAAGGAGGTTTCTATGGTGGTAGTGAAGTAGAAAATTACACAAATGAATAAAACATTGTTCCTTTTTACTAGAAGCCACCACCTCTCTGTATAAATTTAGTAGAATCAATATTAGATACTACAGTGTTATTTATGGGGCTATTCTTGGTGGGATAATACATGAGCTATCATCGAAATCGTGTTCAAAAACATAATATGGACTCTTAATTTGTTTCATTTTATATTGCTTTTAGCTTTAATTTATTTTTAAAACACTTATCCATTTATTTTTAGAGAGAGGGGAAGGGAGGGAGAAAGAGAGGGAGAGAAACGTCAGGGTAAGAGAGAAGCATCACCTGGTTGCCTCCCATACACACTCCCCGACCGGGGAATGAACCTACTACCCAGGCATGTGCCCTGACCAGGAATTCAACCAATTTTGCTTTGTGGAATGATGTCCAAGCAACTGAGCCACACTAGTCAGGGCTAACTTAGTTTTCGAATACACCAATATTTGAATTGTATGCACTCATAAATGGTCATATTTTTTTTAAAAGAAATGTTTACCCATGTTCCCAGGCCTATAGTAAAAATGTTAAGAAACAAAAGATAGATGAGTTGCAAATTGACAGCCTAATTAATAGAGTCTTTCCTGTTAGCTGATGTTAAATTCTAAGCAGTGTTTTTTTTTTTTGTTTGTTTGTTTTGTGTTTTGCTTGTATGTCGCTTTTGGTTAAAATCTGGAACCAAGATGATATAGAAATATGTTTTTTTTCTAAACCTTTGTTTTAGTTAACATTGTAGAAATGGCAAATCTTCCTCTAATGATTTTTGGGTTTGTGAAATTTCTTGTGTCAGCTATTTTAAGTATCAGCTATAGATCAAATGATTAGAGAAAGACTGGTTTGCACTCATCTAAGACTTCACCCCAGCAAACCCAGATGCTGTGCTGATGCTGTGCTGTCTGTTTGCACTCAGAGACTGGTAAGGGGAGTGCTTGAAGCTGTTCCTTTCTAAGCCAGTGGCTGTGTACAACTGTTCCTTTCTGTTTTTCCTGGCTCTCAGATATCATTGCAAAAGGGAATAACTTAACTTCTGATCACTTTTTAATGTGAGTTTTGATTTGGCCTCCAACATATGGTCTCTAAGATATGGAGATCAAGATTTGGTCTCCAAGAGAATTTCCAAGTCATTGGTTGATATTGGGCATTCCAGGGTCTTTCTCCATTGTAGGAATCTAGTGAGGTATTGGGAAAGGTCACAGATTTTGGAACCATAGGTTTGGATCACTAGCTGTACATTGGTTAACTGCTCTGAGCCTCAGTGTTTTCATCTGTAACATGGAAATTTGGGATGATAATATGCATCTCATAGGGCTGCTGAAGGTAGTAAATTAGGTAATGGATGAAAAATATGTTGTCCAGGGCTTAGTTTATTGTAGGCACTCAATGCTCATTTATTCTCCTTTTCCTCTATTGTGACCTGAAAGCCAGTTTAATTTACTGTGAACCCTTAGTTGGGTATCTCATGAGCCTTTATGTCTTTCTCCCCAGGAAACAATTTAGGTAGTATTCTAAATGCTTAGTAAATTGTGCTAAACTAATAGTAATACTAGTGCTAAACTAGTATTAAAAATCTGGGAGATCTTTTGTTCTCCCTCCCTCCCTTCCTACTTCCCCCTCTCCCTCCCTTCCTCCCTCCCTCCCTTCCTCCCTCCCTTCCTTCCTTCCTTCCTTCCTTCCTTCCTTCCTTCCTTCCTTCCTTCCTTTGTTTCTTGTTTGTTTGTTTCTTTCTTCTTTGATATTGACACGTAAGGTATTGGCTCATGTATTATGGAGGCTGAGAAGTCTTAGGATATGCCATCTACAAGCTGGACCCTCAGAAAAGTTGGTGGTGTAGTTCAAAGGCCTGAAAACAAGAAAACCAGTGGTGTAGCTTCCAGTCAGTCTAAAGGCCTGAGAACTAGGAGCTCCCAGGGTAGGAAAAGAATGATGTTCAAGCTCAAACAGGCAGAGAGAGAGAGAGAGAGAGATTGAGAGAGAGAGATTTAAACTTGATACCCACCCATATTGGGGAGATCATCTGCTTTGCTTAGTTCACCAATTCAAATTCTATTCTCTTCTGTAAACACCCTCACAGGCATATCCAGAATCAATGTTTAATTAGTGATCTGGCTATCCTATGGCCCAGTCAAGTCGACACACAAAATTAACCATCCAAGTGGCAATATTTTTATCAACTTATAGTATCATCAGCAGAGTATGAGAAAAGTTGATCTCCTAAATGCTTGCTGACACAGGACATTTTTAATTAAAAAAAAATAAGTGGTGGTGAAAGTGGGGGAAGGTACAAAATTTTTTAGCAGAATAAATGGCATATTGTTACTATGGCTAGTATGTATACCCACATCTACTATATATCTACCTATTTTGTGAATTCACTATTAGTTTGGAAAAGATGTTTAATTTTGTTGTTATATTTAGATATTTTAAATTATATTATATCCATTGATATTTTTGGAGCAAATAGATATTGAGTTTTACTAAATATTTGTTGGTCCTCTATTTAGATATTTTTTCTCCTTTGACTTTACTTTTAAAAAACAAATGTTATTTTTTGGTGATTAGTTTATTTCTATTCAAACTAAAGTCCTTTACAGTTGGGTCTTACAAAGTTTTTACTTATCAAATTTCAGCTTCATTCTCTGAATATTCAAATACATTTGTCGACTGCTTTTAGAGGAGAGACTGTGAAGGGATGATGATAAATCTAGAAATAGAATTCTGATCTTTTGAATATAAAATTATGATACTCAGAGCCTTGGTCCAGTGGTTCTAAATCCAGACAGTGTCTGAATCACCAGGGTGTGAAAAAACACCCAAGCCTGGGCAGTGCTGCAGATCCACTAAGAATGGGAAGTAGGTCTGAGATGTTATTTTTTCAAAGCCTCCCAGGTGACCTAATGGGTAAGCAGGATAAAAACAAACAAACACACCTCCCCCCGCTAAGGTAATGGACACAAGTTCAGATCTAAACTCTGTCTCTACTCAGCTGTGGTCTCTTGGTCAAATCACCTAAAATACCTGGGCCTTCAGAGAGCTGAGATGAGGGGAAAAACCTGTGGAATCTCGGCTCTCCACCTGTTCTATAATAAGCCCAGGCTTCCACAAGCCAAGACTGTCCATAGCCTGGTGGTTTCAGGAAGAAATGTTAACATCGCAGGTACATGTGGATGTATTTGATAGAGCATATCTGTGCGGTTTATATACAGAGTGTATCATTTGAAATTAAAATAGAGGAAGTTTTAAGTGATTTCACTTCAGGGTCCTTGTTAAAGGCCGGGTAGCGCTGCCAGTTCTTCTGTGAGAATTACAGATTAGCAAAGTGAGAATTGTAGCAGTTTGGCTGTAAAGATATTAAAAAGTCTAGTAAGTTTAAGTTATTTTCACTCCAGGAAAACTATAATCATTTGAAAGATTGGAGAACAAGAGTGAAATCTGAAATAAGGTTACATACGCACAGATCACTGTGCTGTTGGTAAAGAAACTGTGGGTGATTGTTCCCCATATTTCATTATACTCATGGGCTAATAACCTTATATTAAAAAAGAATTTGAAGTAGTTACTAAGAGTGTTTTAACCCTATAATATTTTTTTAAAAACTTTGCTTGACAGACAAGGAAATCATCTCAATTCAGACCAATAATAACTTTTCCTTTATTGAAATGTCAATGTACTACTGGACATAAATGTTAAAATGTCAATGAGAACCCTCTTTTTCTAGTTGTCAATATCTGAGCAAATGCAATATTCTTGATTAATCCTTTGCATAGAAATTCTAGAATTGAGAGTTTGCTGACCATACAACTCAGAAAAGAAACACATTATAGTATTTCAAAGTGGAGCTAAAAAAATAAACCTTAAGAGTTAAAGTGTCCAAAGGTCTGAATTTATGTGCTGATATGAGTTGATGTAAGTTTCCATGGCCTTATTATCAAATCCTTCTAGACGAGCATCATTATTAACTTTTTATGCAACAACTGTTTCTGTACTGAACAAAAACAATGCAAGAGGTGAGGGGACCGTGAGTGGCAGGCACAGATTTCTCCGTTCAACTCTTAAAGGGGTGCTTGTGTGAAAAGCAGCATAAAAGATGAAAGAACCCAGGTTTCTCATAAAATTTAAATTGTATAAATTCATGAACTAAAATTACTGCTTTCAGCTCCCCTGTTTTTCCGGGTATATTTTCTGAACTAGGGCAAGTAAGCTAAAATTCATAATTTATAAACAATCTGTGGAAAAAGTAGTGAATTATTTACAACAATTTTGAAAAATGTGTTTGTATCTTACACAAAAATTAGCCACTCTGTTCATCACAATGGTGCCACAAATATGCTGGAAATTAGGACTTGCAGAAGTGAGTTTGGAAAAATAGAGTCCTGTAACTCAATCTGAGATTGGAAAACCAAGCTGATCCTGAATGGTCTATTTAAACAAGTGCCAATTATTGAATAATTCTCTGACCTACACAGAAAGTTATTGTATATGGAAAGATTTTTTTTCCCTGGGAGTGCTTTATTCCAGATGCCCTTTTAAATTGTTTTTAATTCTCTGTGGGCAGTAGATAACTAAACCTACAGAATGTAGTAATGGCAGGGAGGAAGCAATCACGCTGGCCACTTCTAGTTCAGAGTCATGGAAAAGGCATCTGTTATATATGAATTGCAGACTATAAGGACTTTGACAGTTCATAGACCAGACCTAATTTATTAAACTAAGTTTCTAATATAAACAGTAATTTGTTTCAGGCACTGACACTGCAGGTCTGGATTATGTGAACCAAATAGAAAGAACTGTATTTCTCTTTTGGAAAGCGTGTGCCTTTCGGGCACTGAAAGAAAATAATCTAATATGTCATAATAGTAAACATGATGAACATGGCTCGCCTTCCTGAGCAGGAGTTGATTCACACTCTCTCCTTTGTAAATTTTCCAGAAGTTATTTTAAAAGTACTGAGGCATGGCTTAGAAGCTTCAAAGCACACCTGTGCGTTGTATTCCAACGGTACGAGAAAATGGAGAGACTGCTTGAAGAAGTTCGATTTTTCTTGCATTTTCAGTCTGAGATATCATTTAGTTTAAATTGATAAAAATAGCCTCAATACAAAGTCAACTGTTTGATAGAAATATATGAAGATTCTGGTGACCCTGTCGTCTAATTTTGTAGATGATGTTTGATGACCCCGGGATCCTGAAATCCACATATTAAAAGAACCTAGGTATTTGGAAAAGACTATGGACTAAATATTTTGAGACTTATGAAGGTATGTTTCAAATTGGTCAAATAACCAGCATGTGGCTAGTTTTTTTTAAGTGGCTATACTCTTTGTTTGTGAAAGAAATAACATATTCTCACATACACCCAGTGCCCATTATTAAATTATTTGTCTGCTGCCAACTGCTATCCTAGGCGAGAAAGAATCTAAAAATCCTCTATTTTTCTTGTTCTAAAGGGCAGCATATTAGATGATTTTGGATGCAAGTAACAAACTCATCTTAAAATGTAGCTAAAACATGAAGGGCATTTTATTATCTTACAAAACAAGAAGTAAAGTGGAGGCTCTGTCAGGGTAGCTCAGTTGGTTAGAGCAGCGGGTTCGATCCCTGGTCAGGGCGCATACACGACTAAACCAAAGAACACATAGCTGAGTGAAGCAACAAACTGATGTCTTTGTTTCTCCTCCTCGCCCCCTCTCTCAAGTCAGAAAAAAAAGTGCCCTGGCTGGTGTGGTTCAGTGGATCGAGTGTTGGTCTGCGAATCAAAGAGTTGCTGGTTTGAATCCCAGCCAGGGCACACGCCTGAGTTGTGGGCCAGGTCCCCAGTGGGGGGTGTATGAGACGCAACTACACATTGAAGTTTCTCTCCCTCTCTTTCTCCCTCCCTTCCTCTCTGTCTAAACATAAATAAATAAAATCTTTTTAAAAAGTACAGTGGATGGCATTTCCATGCCTGGTATCCAATGGCATTCTCTTTGTTTCACTCAATGTTGTCCCAATACACAATGGGGTGAGTTTCTGTCACGTGTCCCTTTGTAAAGGAGAAGGAATCTTTCTCCAGAACCTGAAGTTAGATATTTCCTTTGACTTGTTGGTCAGCGGTTGGGTCATGCAGCCATGCCTATGTTGACCATGGTCAGGAGAAAGGAATTTTTCTGATGGGCATGAACTACTCAATGATCTGGTTCCCACCACAAAGGATAAGGCTGCCTGACACCTAATCAAAGTTGAGATACATTTAACAAGAAAGAAGAGGAAAACTGCCATTAAGTATGCAGCCAGCAGTGTCTGCCAAAGGTAAGAATAAAAACATAGAATTAATTTATTGATAACACCTGAACAATAGATTGTAGACACAAAAGGAAAATCTATACAATATTACTTTATTACCCACATGCAACTGGGAATAACTCTTTTAGTATTTTTCCATGAAGCATTTTATAAAATGTAAATAAAAATCTTTGTAGCGTAGTATATTTCCAATAAAGTCAAATTCCAGGAGAGGCAATGTGATAGACAAAAACGGTTAGATCATTCTGGTTAAATTGACTATGCTTAGTTTTCTCAAGCCATTTTGGTTTATGTGACCCTAAATTGACAAATTCTTTTTTGAATACAACTAGCCAATAAGTTTTTTTCATGTTTCAGAGAAGCACTCTGACATTTTCTCCTACCTAATCCCTCACTGGTCAGGGGTAATGCTGGCTGGTGTGGGGAAAAGGAGAGGAAGATGAGAGGAAGAGGAGGAGGGGGAGGGGAGGAAGGAGAGGGCGCAAAGCTAAACAGAGGGAACTAATTATTGGAGACAGCATGTCGTTCATGGTTATTTATTTTACTATATTGGGTAGTAGATGCATTTGTTCTTGCTTGGAACAAATTAATTTAAATCATTTTTTTGTATTCTTTAAGGCTAGACTTTGCTATATAGCTTGAATTCCTATCCAATAGCCTTAAAAATGTATTTTCTTTTTAGTACATGGTCTTCCATCATTGATAATGGCAGTGACCTAGTGGAATATTACTAGTGACCTAGTCATGATATTATTAGCTGCCACATTTTAGGGTCTTCAAAGAGTAGCTTAAGAAAATTGTCTTCTTCAGTCGATAAATGTTGGAGTCCTACTAGAACTATAAGCAGCTGTATTCATTCTAGGTGTTTCTGCCTCTAGCACAAATATTATGTGCCCCTAATCTTTGAAATTATTTTAAAAGGGGAAGATAGATGTAAAATTAAAAAATAACCCCTGCTTTAATTAGAAACACACTAATTCAAGATGCTTCTTTAAACAGTAAGGTATCTGGATAATAACTGCAATGCTTTCCCCCAACTCTACCTGAGATAGCTCGTGATCCTTCCTTCAGATGCGGAACAGTGGCTTACCTGGCCACTGGCCTGATTCTGCCTGCAAATGTGCTGTGTCCATGGGGCATGGTGTACAAAACAAGGAAAGTGGAAAACAGGCAAACAAACAATGACAAGAGCAAATCCAGCCTTATTTCGCAGCTGCAGAGGTTTTGGATTGAGATGTGCATGCTTCCATGTGCAAGCAATTCCTTAGAAAAGGTGTTAGTTACACACAGGTTTGTAGTTTGTAAGACTACAGTTTTCACGGTAAGAGTTATTACTGTATTTTTGTTTATAATAGCTTGCTTTTTTGTTTAAAGTATACATTTTTAATATTGTTCTTGGATTGAAAAACTTTGGCATGGTAAGGTCAATATATAAGAAAATTAATCTGGGGTTTCCATCAGCCAGGAGCTCACATTAAAATGAGATCATGCAAAATGTCCATTATGTGTTCCCCACTCCACCCCAGTATTCTTCTCTTGGAAACAAGGATTAGAAGAGAAAATTGTTTAGAAAGAAAGCATTTTATTTGAAGTCAGGACACTTGAATTCTATTTTTTTTAAATGGTCTCACATTTATTAATGAACCAACCTACTACTGAAGGAAAATTATCAAGAGAAAAATAATCCAATTCCCAATAAAACGCCAAACTGTCCTGACAGCGGTGGTCTTTTTGGGGACTTCAAGAGGCAGACAACATGAACCTGTGAGATGTTTCTGATGTGCCCCCCGTTATAGACCCAGTTTGGTTCTTCTCCAGTGTCCCCTTGGAGTTGTACCTGATTTTATGACCAGTTTTCATCTGAACCCACTGGGGAATGGGCCGATTCTGCTTTTATTCCTTGGCCAGGAACCTCTTGATCCTGAACGTCTTGTGAGAAGACATGGCGAAAGGACACTTGAATTCTAGTTCTGCCATCCCCCTGATTTTCACTTCTCTCCGTGCTTTAGTAAGCATGATATAATTTGTGTATTTCTGATTCACATTGATTGCCATTTTGAACAGGACAGTGTCCTTGATTTTCCTCTTCTGTAGCAATAAAACTCCACGATTCTTAGAAGCCTAGATTCTTATTAGTGGGCGAATGATCTTTGCTTTGCACACTCTGCCTAGAACACTCAGGAGAAATTTTTTAACATTTCAACAGAAGGATTTGTTCTTACTAAGCAGCTCCATGCTTGTTCAATCCATGGGATGAGGTGCACCTGTCCTGAATGGAATTTGCTGACTGGGAGAACATCTTGTGTTGTACATAGATTTTCTAAAACCAAGACAGTGCAGACATACTATCACACCCGCAAAAGAATGCAATTAGAAAATTACTTGTGCATGTGTTTAGTAGTGAATTTTGTTAAAAATAAAGTGTATTCTATACGTTTCACTATGGTTTTCTTATATTGGAATGTTGTTTGAGTTTCTCTTTGCTGTAGTGTTATTTCTTATTTCAGTCTAAAACTTTAAAATGCATTTAAGTTTGAAGTTTGCATGGCTTACTTCCTTAAGAGAAGCAAAATGAGCAGAACTTTTTAGTGTTATAAAAATTGTGTCTTTTTAAAGTTGAAAAACAGGTCTTTGAATGTTTATGAACTTTTGAAAAGTATCCATTTAAGTTTGGTATTTAAAAGAATTTCCATTTCTTAATTTTAAGGCATTATGTTAAAATAAAGTAATAAAAAGTAGAATATAGAATATGCCTTTAAGCCTCTGTGGTTCTTTTGTTCTTCGCTGGATCTCATCTAAAAGGAGAAATCATTGCTGCTGCCAGTTGCTGCTTGGATCATGTACTCCAGGCAAACAGGTGACTTTTTATTCGTGACTGCATTTAATTTTAATTATCAACTTTTTGATAGGACATGGGAAGCGGGTATAAGTCATAATACAGGAAATTATTGGCCAATTATATTTAAAAGCTTTGGGGTTCATCATATGAAACAAGAACTTCAATTCACTCATTTGAAATAAGAATAAAGCATTATTCCAAATAGCCTCTTTATCTAGTGTGGAGGGGATTAAATACATATATCAAATTCTGAAACATTTGTCTTCAATAAAATTTGGGCACTATTTTCCCAATTTATACTTCCGTTCATGCTTTAGTTGGGATAATATAATTGCTCTATTTCTGATTCATTCTCACAATAAACTATGTATTATTCCTTAAATCTATTGCCTGTAAATAATACCTTAATAACTGTATTTGTCTTACCAATGACTATTTTTATCAATTAAGAAAGTATCTAATTATCAAAATATGGACTCTGGTGTGCTCCCCTAAGTGTGGCAGAGTTGCTCTCAGGCGGAGAGTCACGCCGGAGTCTGAGGAAGGGGAAAACACTGTGATTAGTTCACCACTAACGGTCTGACTCGTCACTGGTGGTGCTGAAGTACCGGGGGCAGGCATGGATTTCAGTAGCTCGGTCAGATGATACCTCACACAATCTTTAGGATCAATAGCCAGATACACTAAGTAGTTCCTTTGGATTCCAGGGAGAGGAAGTTGTAGAAGCAGGCCATTGTTTCTTACTGCGTTTCCTGACCATCCTGTGACTTGGGACCCTGAGGGTGTGCTTGTTTTTGACTCCTTCTCACAGTGAACCCCTCCACTAGCCCCTGCATCCTGTGTCTCAAACTCTGGGGATGGTCTCTCAGGGAGGGGACTGGGAAGATGGTGGCTGTGGGGATGGGAGTTCGGTAGGTCACTGGTGCACTTGCTTCTTTGCATAAGATGGGATGTTGGAAACAGATTATCTTTCTAATTTTTAAGGCTATTTCCAGGAGCTATAGTGTATAAAATGACGTGAAGTCTGTGTGTGTTAAAGAGACCAGGAAGGAGAGTGAGCATGGAGAACATACGGTGCTATGGTCTGGATCCTTTGTGCCCCCAAATTCATATGCTGACATCCTACCCACGAAGGTGATAGTATTCGGAGGTGGGCCTTTGGGAGGTGATTCAGGCATGAGGCCAGCACCCTCGGGATTGGGATCAGTGCCCTAATGAAAGAGACCACAGAGAGCTAGCTCATCCCTCCCACTACGTGAGGACTCTCGAAAAGGTGAGGTCCCTTAACCAGGAAATGGGCCCTCACCAGACATCTGTGCATGATCTTGGACTTCCCAGTCTCTAGAACTGTGAGAAGTGATGTTTGCTGTTGATCAGCCCCAAGTTTGCAATATTTTTTTATTATAGTAGCCTGAATGGACTAACGCGTATGGTCATTTATATGGTAACTATTTTGACTCTAATTCTCTTTCTTTTGCATTTTTATTTTGAAAAGACTGCTGTCTTTGAAGTCTTTGAGAGCAACCTATGTGGAAATTATTTTCTGGAATGAAGACTGGAATAGGAATATAAACTTATAAAAATAATGACAATAAGCAAAAGTCCTTCAGCTCGAAATGACAGGTGGGCTGCTAGGTGCCTGTTTTTGTTGCTCTAAAGCAGGGAAGAGAAGCTCAATTTTCTCCAGTACATTAATCACGGGGAAGAGGAGAGGGGTAGAAAATAACGGGGTTGTAATATGGACACATCCTAACACCTACTCCTCTACAATGAATTTTCCTAGACCTGTGCCCAGAACACTGCAAATAGGGCCACCCAGACGAACAGCTGTACGATAGTTTCCACACACTTAGACCCCAGCATCCCTTGTGCCCCCAGCATTCAGGCATCCAGTACACCTATAGTTTAGGGTCAGCAAACTCGAATGCTCCCATGGGCCCAGTTAGTTAATCAATGAGTAAAGTGCAAGTTGTGGACACCTGGGGATACACAAGTTTATTCTCAACTGGGCCTAGTGACAGCTTTAAATTATTTTTTATTTTTTGCCAACTAAGAATGCAGTTTTCAAGAGAAACCACAAGTTTGGATTATCATGGAAAAGACAAACTCTTAATTTTTTTAAAAAGATTTTATTTATTTAGTTTTTTAAAGAGAGGGGAAGGGAGGGAGAAAGAGAGGGAGAGAAACATAGATGTGTGAGAGAAACTGGGGACCTGGCCTGCATCCCAGGCACGTGCCCTGACTGGGAATTGAACCTGCAACCTTTTGCTTAGCAGGCTGGCACTGAACCCACTGAGCAACACCCGCCAGAGCAGAAAAGACAGACTATTTAATGTGAGATCTAACAATTCTTAAATGTTGGCAATGGAACTTAGAAAAGGAAAAGAACCCACCTTCCAGTCAGACTGCAGCAGTGAGCTTGACACCCCGGATCGAGGTGCATTCTGGCTGCTGGGAAAGCTAACAACGACAGGAATCAGCACTCTCTTCTGATGAGCCCCCCCCAGCCCCCTCGCTGTGCGCTGCCGGGAGGGGGAGTGTACTGGTGCGCAGACACCTTCACTAACGCCGCCTTTGTGCTCAGAACACATGTGGGTAGCTTTTGTGTCCACAAAAGGGGAGAATTTGACTAAATCCTACTTAGATTTTTAATATTCAGGGTTAATAGTAGTGTTTTTTCTACTATATATACATGTATATATTCTAGTATATATATGTATTTCTATGCATTAAAATGCCAGTGTTAGAGTAATATGATTATTTTGGCATTAAAAATCTGAAATTTGAATCACTTACATTTCAAGGCATAGTAAAAATGAATTTTTTTAAATCAAATAGTTTAGAAAGTATTTTTCTGTGCTTCCATGACCCTCATATGGAAGAAGAAATGTGGTAATCAACAAAACAAAAGTTTCTTCTGCAACAAAAATATATGCAGTGATACTGTACTTCAAAGACCAGGGAGAGGGCCTCCCCAGACCTGTCTGTGTCACCTCTATTACTGTACTTTTGTAGGGATGTGCTTTCCATTGCCAGCAGTCCGTTTTCTTTTTCTAATTCACACAATATTAATTGTGTCAATTTTTTCAAAGCATTACTAGCTATTTTAGCCTATGAAAACCATATATGATACTGAACAGTGCTAAGTTGTTTTGCAAAAGTGAAACATATACAATGAAGCATACTACCAAAAATGTAGTAATTAACAGGGAAGAAGAATGTAGTTTCATTTGTGGAAAGAAAGGCCTAAATCTCAGTGCAGACAAATCCCAGATTCTCTGACTGCTACTCAGGTGCTCAGCTGGGTTGCTCAGTACAACCCACTTTGTCTTTGAACTCCAGAGCCCACTCGTGGCAGCGTTTGCCCAGGTCCACGGATTGTGTTAGCATTTGCTGGGAGGACAGGATGCTTGACATCTTGAATAGATTGTAGAAGTTATGAATGCTCCGTTCTACTTTTATAGAAGTTACTAAATTTTGTAATTTACTTTATGCATCTGTGATATATTATTTACTTAAAAAACAATAGCATTGTTTGTTGTTGAAATGGAAAAAACTAAGATCACAATAAATAGCTCTTGTTAGATACAACATATAAGGCAATGGCCATTGCGATTTTTCCCAAATGTGAAAATTCCAAAGGATTGCATCCAGATTTTCAGAGCCAAAAAGGGATACTGAGCAAAAAACAAGCAAACTACAAAAATGTTATCTCTCAGGGCATGAAAATTACATTAGATTTGATAGAAGCCTTTCAATAGAGACCACTTAAACAAGTCAGGCTAAACTATCAATTAGCATTAAATATTTTATATATGCAAATGAAACACATCTGAGACTAGTTTGAAATAAACATCACCGAAAAGGAAACCACCAATGAATATTACTATTTAACATTTACAGTGATATCATAGGAGTAAACATTTTCATAATAGTTTTTATTAACTGCCTCCCTTGATCCAACATTCTCAATGACATTCAGAAAATTGTTTCTCATTACTGAGCGGTAGGAAAGTACTGGGCTATTTATAGCTCACAGAGAGGCTAAGCCTGCTGGCAGTAAATCCACTGTAGTTCTGATACACATAACCGTGGGGTCTAAATAACAGACACTTCATCTACTATATATTGATGATGGAGCTCTCCGGGGAAAGGAAGTGCCTGTCTTATAAAAGGGAGAGGTGAATGGTGACATTTTTTTTTTATTTTACAAATAATTATGAAGATCTTTTCATTTCCTCAAATGATAGGGAGATGCTTTACATGAAAAGAGTCACTTTGTGAATATAAAAAAATTGCTAGGTGCGTGGGCCTAAAGTATTTCTGTGCAGCAACAGGGGACAAAAAGGTTCTGAGACAGAGTAAAATCAGTCTTTTTCTGGCTCTGCCAAATGCTCAGGATGTGACCTGGAAATGCGAGGATCAGAGGAGAAGCCCCCAGTGCGCTGAGGTTACACTGTTGCTCTGAGGGTTCACAGGGGGTGTCTCCAGACAGGTCAGGATGGGAGTGAGCAATGCATCGCACCTGTGGATGAGTATGGCGTTGACAGAACACAAAACTCTTCCTTCCTAGTCAGTGCAGAGGCCTCTGCTCTGGAAGCGCTGTCCGGACATGCAAAGCCTAGGCATTTGTTTCGTCATATTTAAAATAAGGGCTGGAACATGTAAACTGCTGAGGTCTCTTTCCATTGTAAAACTGGACAGCCTTCCATTCCATTCAACCAGGCTTCAGTCACTTGGTGGGGGACGTTTCTAGCTGCTCCTGGAACAGACACCGAAGGGCATTTATGGAACTGTTGTCCCTTGATCAGTCACGGAGAGGCTCTGATTGCTCTTGGATACCGGCTCTGCTATGCAGTTGGTGTAGTTCTCTCTTCATTGCTTTGCATGCGGGATGCTCTTACCTCATTGACTTGTTTATGTTATAAGTACTTGGTCTTTTGAACATTTCTTTAAGGTTTGTCTGCCTGTATTCCCAGGAGAAAATATTTTATTTAAAATATATCTGCTTTGAAATGGTTCTGTAACAAGGTTGGGATATATACATTTAAAAAGTACAAACATGAAAAGGAATTTTTCTTGTAAAGAAGGGATAAATGGCTGTATGACAAGATGTTAAGTGACTTAGCATATTTTAAAAATTACTTATATATTTTATATGAGTTGGGATTTTATGAGAGTCTTTGCAATAGTGAAATGGGTTGTATGTTCTTTTTGATTGAAAGGATACCTTTTATTTTATTATTATTATTATTTTTAATCCTCACCCAAGGATATGTTCATTGACTTTTCTTTTTGGCAGTAAATCCACTGTAGTTCTGATACACGTAACTGTGGGGGATAGACAAAGAGAGGGAGAAACCTCTATATGAGAGAGGAACATTGATCATTTGCCCCCACCCCTGTAGGCCCCGATTGGGGATTGAAGCACAACTTAGGTGCGTGTTATGACTGACTGGGTATCGAACCCAGAACCTTTTGGTGTATGAGGTAATGCTCCAACTAACTGAGCCATCAGGCCATAGCGAAATGATAAAACCTTTTAAAAACAGTACTTTCAATGGGGAATAGCAGGTTCAGAGTTTAAGAAGACATGTTTAATTGGAATTAGTAATGATGTTGACAAACTTTTCCCGGATATAATAGGTATAGAGTCTTTTGGAATCATACACTCACTGAACTCTTTTCTGTGGGAAATAATGGGCAAGGAACTAGGATGTGGATGGTGGAGGGAATGGGAGACGGCAAAGGTGAATAAGGCACCAGCTTGGTACCAAGGAAAATACAGTCTAGCTGGATGTATGCAGGATGAAGGAAGGGCATGGATAAAAGGCTGGAAGGAGAAAGTCTGAGGACAAAGGGTTTCATCATTAAAGAACCAATTTTATCCCTGGCTGGTGTGGCTCAGTGGATTGAGTGCTGGCCTGTGAACCAAAGGGTTGCTGGTTTGATTCCCAGTCAGGGCACATGCCTGGGTTGTCATCCAGGTCCCCAGTGGGGGGCAATTGAAAGGCAACCACACATCGATACTTCTCTCTCTCTTTGTTTTTCCCTTTCCCTCTCTCTAAAAAGAAATGAAATCTTAAAAAAAAAAAGAACCAATTTTAAGGCCCTGTATTGGCACATAGATTTGACAGTGAATTGGGAATACTTTCTCTCTTTTTTACTTCATAACCATTCTATTTAGCAAGTAGAATTTTAGTGGCATTTTTTAAGGTACAATTTATGTGGGACATAACATTAAAAGAATGACTTTAAGAATAAGTGGACTTGAATACTGGAAATCATTAATTATGTACATTTAAATGATGCAAAAATGGACATGCTAGAAATAAACTGCTTGTTATAAATTGTTGCTTTAATGATTACTTCCTTTAGAAAACATACCAATGGAAGGTAGAATATTCATAGGTTGCTGATGACAAAGTGCCAAAGATCATTTAAGGTTTTCCCTCCATCTGTGTGGTGTGGAGCATCCTATGCAAGTGTTGGGTAGAAGGCAGCAGGAACGGCCTTTCCAGTGCAGCAGCTGGAAACAAGAAATGCCCGAGGGAACTAAGCTGTGATTAAGAACGCCTAAGTTTTATGCTCAACTGTCCCCTTCATTTGCCTGTTGATCTCAACTTCTCTGAGCTTTAGTTGTTTTTTTTTCACATAAATGGGAATATTAATCCCACTTTGTCTACATCATAACAAGTGAGAAAACTGAGGCCCAGAGAAGTCAGTTTGGTAAAAAGGAGCAGGGCCAGCATTCCAGCACAGAAAAGTCTGACCTCAGAATGCATGCTTTCCACCACTACACCAGGTGGCTTTTCAGTCTTCACATCTACTCACGCTCTTTAAGCTTTTCAATGTCATTGCATTTCAAGCTCAAAGATAGATTAATATTAGTGTTGGATAATTTTGATTCGGACACGCACAGGAATCATGGAGTCCTAAAGTGGTCTCTAACTCACAGCTGTGCATTTGAGGGGCTCAGGTAACATATTATATTTGCCCCCAAAGGCCAGATGTTAATTAGTTGGTGGTTGTCATAAAATTCACCCATTAAAAGCTATTTATTACATTCTAATAAAAATGCACATGAAGTAAGTATGTGACTTTTAAGCAGTTGTAAGTTTTATTTGGTGATTTACCAAGGTTTTGTTTTGATTTTCATTGTTTACCTAGAAGCCCTCATGAGACACATGAAATATATTGTTTATGTTCCATAAAATTAACATGGAATGGCAGCAGAAGGCTATTTCTCAGGGGCAGGAAACTTTCTTGCAAAGAAGAGTGTACGCTAAAAGCACAAATGTGAAAGGAAGTGCACGTATTAACACTAATCATTTACACAAGAATTTAAAAGAATTTGTGAACATAATTATTTTTATCATGCTGTATACAAAATAGCATTCAACTCCAAAAGAGTTGAAAACATTTTTAGGAAGTAAACTTGCAAAGCTAAAGCCTATCTGTTCAGTTAGAGAAAAACAGTATTTTGCTCACGAATGTGAAAAATTAAGGGCTATTTTGACAGCCACATAAGTCTCCATATTTGCTTTTGTTAGCATATCTGAATTGTCTGTTTGGGGAGAAGCCTCACTCTCCAAGGCCCTCTTCGCTGAAGAACTGTGGCGTATTGATTCGCATGAGGCTGTGCGGGTGGGAGAGCACACGCCAGGGAAGCGGCCAGACTTTGAAGACGAAACACGGCTTCTGCTGTAAGGCTGATGTTGTACACGTAGCCTCTATTGTGACAATGCAGCCGTCAATAAATGGTGCAGTATCCGATATCACTTGCGGTCAAATTACATGGGTTTGTATTCAATATTTTGTTTTAAAGTATGATACAGAGTAATAAAATATAACCAGTATGTTATTAAATTTAAATAAGCCAAGGTAATTGATATGAAATATGGTATTTATTATATTATTGTTAAATAGTAATTTCTTCCATTTCAGTTTTTTTAGCTTTTGTTAATTAAAAGGTATGTATCTACTTGGTTGTTAATCCCTAATAACAATAATTATACCTTAGAATAACAGTAGGTGAATAGGCTTGAGATGTAATTTTCCCCTTTAGCTAGGTATCAAAATAAAGGTTAAGTTGTCATTTAGCAAAGGTTAAATAACCCACTTTAAGTGGATTTAAAACGACAAAGTATGGTATGATATTTAGCCTTTTCAGATGTACAATTACAATAGAAAGATCCAGTGGTTCTAATAAGATTTTTGGTGGTTAAACACATCACGTTGGCCAAGGGGAGAGATTGCCTTACAAAAAAGTCACAGGCAGATTGTCCTGCACTTAAACAAGTCCTAGATGGACGACGCAGTGGACAGTGAGATGCAGTTTGCCGAGAGCAAGCACTTCAGGATGGTACTTGGTGATTTCTGGGCTTGTGTCCCCTCTAATTGAGGATGCAGCAGAGGCTCCACAAACTCATTAATGAAATCACTGTGTTGGAATAACTGTGCAGCCCACCTCCCAGCGGAGCCTTACAGACACGGTGCTTGTGTGCACATCATTTGGAAGGATAAACCGTTAAATGGAATCTGCTCTTTGAAGCAAATTCCTCCCCCATCCCCATTTTCTAAAGCATTAAAAAGTTACAACATTTAACCCAAGTCAGACTTGAGAGTTTGTTTTCATGCATAAGGTCCTCTGTAGAATCTTCAGGGACTCTGATGAAGATAAGACCCTATCTTTGCCTTCAATACACTGACGTCATGGAGGAAAATAAGGTTAAATCACCTGTAACACTAGGCATACCCTCCCTCCTTTCCTTTTTCCATTCCTTCCTTGGCTATTTCATTCAGCCTATGATGTGCCTGGTAGCATTCTAGTGGCTGAGAATTCAGTAATCCAACAAGACAAAGTGCTTGTTTGGAGTTCCCGCTCTGTGGAGGCCATCCACACGGACCTGGTAAAGACCCAAGGCTGGGATGAGTCGAACAGCAGAGAGCTGGGAGCTGGCTGGGAAGAACGGGGACTGTTTGGTGCCCAGAGGATGGTGAGTTCAGCCAACAGAATGGGGTGCTGCAGTGGTCAAAATGATGAGGGAATAAGGTGCAATAGCCATAGAAATTAGGTTTGGGCCATGCTGTTGAATTTTAGACTGGAGAGTTCAGTAAGCAATGAGCAGCCATTGAAGAATTTTGACCAGTCACAAAATAAAAACTTTCAGGAAGGTTACTGCGGCATCAGCCAATAAGATGGGTTGAGGTGAGGAAATCAAGGGCAGGGTAGTTACATACGAATGACTATAATATTGGAGATGAGTGGTCATCACGCCTGATTTTGGGGAGGCAGAGGGAACAGAAATAAAGATCAAAAGCTACAGTCAACAGAATATTTTCAGTAACTGGAGATCTTGAACATTCTTTGAATGACTGCTTGATACCCATAACACGTACTATTGTTGCTCAGTGTGTTACAGCAGTATTCTAAAATGCCTATACTCCATCTTGATGCTGTTTGCAGATATCCCTAGCACTGCTGACACCTACTCTCTGCCATGGTTGTTACCCACAGAGTGTCTTGTGCATAAATAAATCATTCTCCTTTGCAGACTTGGTGCTACAGGTTTGTTTTATGTTTTGGAAAAAAACTATGCGTGAAGGTTTATACCATTTAAAGACCTAATTAACCCTTGTTATAAATTACTCACTGTTTTCTACTTTTTCCTATCTTCTTTGTAATGGAAACTGTGGCCTTTAGCTCATTCCTGTGGTGTGAGGGAAATAAGCTCTCATAAGTATACATAAAAATTTCCTGACGATGATGAGAGGTGAGCAAGGCTGGTGGCGTGCAGGAGGCAGAGGGCACGGGGTGCCAGGGTCCCAGTGCTCTGGAGGAGTCCCTAGAGCTTCGCGAGAAATGGTGACTGCAGAAAGTCATCTGTCTCTTAGAGGGCAGCTCCTGCTGTGCTTTCTTTCCATCTCTGTCTTTCTGTGTCTGTCTATCTTTCATTCTGTTGTTCTTTCTTCCCTCCTTCCTACCCTTTCTTTCTCCATCTCTTCTTCTTTTCTGCATGCCCATGCTCCCTCCCTTCCTCTCTCTCTCCCTTCCCGTTTCCTTCCTCTTTAGTACACAGCTGGGTTTAACCATCTTGCACATACAAATAAAAACTGTAGTCACAATAGAACAATGATTGTTTAATAAAGTTCAGGTAGCAGAAACCAAAGTAACTGTATTCATTCTTCCTCTTTCTGGTTTCTGTTGGTTTGCTTTGCTTAAGAGTATGGATTCGTAGCGATCTCTGCTATGTGTTTCAGTAGATAAACCATGAATTGTTTTTTCTCTTATAATGGACCTCAAAATTTTGGGGTTGCAGACCTAATTCAGAAAAAAATATTTAGAGCATGAACACATTAATAAATGCATGTGTTTTTCCTTATTATATATGTCATATTAATTTAAATAATATATATTACATAATATGTGATATTTTATACATAATAAATATAATAATATAACAAAATATTAAATTTAAAATATAATAATTAAAGATGATACATAGTTGCATCGTAAGTTAATGTACTACTTACCTTAGACAATATCTCAAGGCAAACTGGACCCTTCGAGTGAAGTTTATCATTAGCAATAGTAGATATAAATTCATATTTCAAATAGCCTTCTTGAATGCCACAAAAAATTGACCTACATCATCTTAGACATTGTTCGTCTTTGCTTTTCCCCCAAAATTGTGGCTGGCAAGCTCAGTATAGGGAACGAGAAATGGCAACACTGTTTTTCTCCTGCTGTTTTCTTCTGCTTACTTTGTGGTATGTCCTTCTGTCCACAGTTTCTTTGCAATACCTTTTTTTAAAAACATTGATTTTGGAGAAAAAGAGGAAAGGGGAGAGACACAATGGGAGACAGAGAGAGAGAAAGGGAGAGGGAAAGGAAGAGAGAAATATCAAGATTTGTCATTCCAGTGCATTCATTAGCTGATTCCTGTATGTTCCCTGACTGGGGATTGAACCCGCAACCTTGGTGTAGAGCCTTGGACAGTGCTCTAAGCAACTGAGTTACCCTGGCCAGGACGTCTTTGCAATAATTTTTAAAGCTGTTGATCCTTTCGTGAATTTTGTTAAAATTTGATAAAGTCTGTAAATCCTCTTGAGCACACACTCAGTGCAGTCTAATGGAATATGGTAAGTGCTAATAAATGGGTGTGGGTTTGTCTATCATCCACTCTGGTTTTTCCAACAGAACAGTGTGAATATTGTGGGGCACACACCACCCACCAATAGGAGGGGCACTAGTGTTGGCCTAAATTTAAATATTAATAAAGCTTTATTGCTTTCTTATTTTTATATAAAAAGTAAACATAAATAAAAGACAAATAATAATTTTCCTGTTCTGATACATATTTTAAATATATTTTTAGCATAGGTTAATGTTGATATGTTATTTGTTAGCATATTTTCATTTCTTTCCAAATGAAGGAATTTTGATTTGTGTCTATGAAAATAGACTCGATTTAGTAAAATGTGGGGACTCTCATAGGAGGGGTTCATAAAAATAAATGAAACAAATATGTACAATTATCTTTGATTCATCAATGTTTATGTAACAGAGGTAGGTGTGATGGAAACATTTATAGATTCAAATTTTGTATGTTCAACTTTGTAATCAAAGGAGGAAAAATATTTGGGAGAGAAATAATCACATTGATGTAGATTATCACAGGGACATAAATCTGGTCTTTACATAAGGGCTCAGAAAGTTACTTTCTGAGATAGATGAACTTTGATATTAATTCATATCAAAATGAAGAAGTTCACCTGCTTGAACATATCATCAAGATTTTTTTTAAAAATCTGAAATCTAAGTGGGTGGGTAGATTTAATAGTCTCTGGATGATGTTTCGTGACTTTTGGTAAAAACAACACGTTTTAGAGTAGTCTTTTTAGCTCTGTTACTTTCTGTGTAATTGAAAAAAAAGCCATTTTATTCATCAGTGATTTATTTTGTCACTTTGGAGGTAAGAATGATAATTATCACTGTTACAAGATAAAAAAAATCCCATAGTCTCAAGTATGACTATTGCAGTACTTAGGAGTATCATCTGTCTACGTATGATAACTGTCCTCAGTCAAAAAATAAGTAAAGTTACAAAATTAGGTGAATAACTCTTGGTTTTACCAAATAAATTCAGTTTCATGCATAATATACATTTAAGATTTTTGAGCAAAATATTTTATGTGAAATTAAGGAAACACAAATAAATATCCTGAATTCAGTATTTAACCAGTTTTAAAACAAGGTTTTAGGCTAGGTTTTTAGACTAAAGGTTTTAGCTACAGTTCGATTATGCTGTCCTAGTTGTAAAGGTATTTCATTCCATCTCTCCATCCATTAGGCAAAGACTATCGAATGCTCCATTACAAAGAATGAACATTTTTAACAGCTTTTCCTTAAATTAACATGACAGGTACTATAGTGCAATGTTGTTAATCTTTTCCTAAAAGCTTAATGTTGCTATTTAGTTGTTTACTAATAAATCAAAGAAAACATTCCTTGTCATTTTAACTCAGACATAGATGGATGACTCCTCAGTGTCTTTGGAGATGGAAAGGAGATCCCACAGGAAAAGAAACAATCATTTGCTTAAAAAAAACTTATCACACACACACACACACACACACACACACACACACACATACATTGCCGTATGTACTATACCTGAAAAAGATAAAGTGAGAAGTCATACAAAAACATTTTATAAACTGTAAAGTAGCAATATAAATATTATTTTGTCTATCCACCTGCTTTTACATTTGTTATTTGAACTTGCTTTTCATTGTTTTCTTGAAGGTCAAGAATACTTCCTGGTATTGTTGTGATTTTGTATTTAGTATCTTTCTAATCGTATTTCAGCTCTTGTGTCCATTCTCTCTGAAGAATTTTTTAATTTTATTTTGGAACAGACATATCTATACTTCCCTGAGGGTTCTTTTTTTTTTTATCTTAGTTAAAAAGCATTATTCTGCTTGGGCTGATAATTTGGTATTGCAAATTACAAGGAAACAAAGTGATATATACCTTCAGGCTAATAATTTTATTTTATTTCTATATTCCCTCTTAAAGCTTTTTAGCAATTGATGCTGAACAAGTATTTAGTGGGTGAGTGAGTGAATGCAGTAAGGAAAGAATGGGCAATTTTGGAGGCTTGAGTTACAAAATGTCGCCAAATATTTAACTTAGGTTTTCTTTTTACAGCAGCACCTGAGTTCTTTTTTTTTTTTTACATTTCTAAAAAGATTTTATTTAATTATTTTTAGAGAGGGAATGGAGGGAGAAAGAGAGAGAGAGAGAAACATCAATGTGCAGTTGCTGGGAGCCGTGGCCTGCAATCCAGGGATGTGCCCTGACTGGGAATTGAACCTGCGATGCTTTGGTTCGCAGCCCGCACCTGAGTTCTTAATTACTAAAAATTTCTTTATTGTGGATGATAACAGAGCTAAAGACACAGTACTTTTATTGTATCAGCCTCATTTTGTGCCAAGTTTTGCTTTTGTTTTTGTACATCATCTCTCTTTTACTCCATATAAAACATAAATTAATTAGAAGGCTAGTTAAAAGAGGAAAATTCATTCAGAATTTTATATACCATTATGTTTCTTCTGAAGAAGGAGTTAATCTTTGAATTAGTCTTATAAGTAACTGTCTGATAAAGATTTGACCTGATAATTATGTAATAAGCTAGTGCCTTCCCATGTTATTAAGGTTTTAGACTTATTTCCAAAACTATGTTTATTGGATTGCATGAAATGTTAATGTTATTATAAACTATCCAAAACCTCTAGGAATTTCATCATTTTTTAGGTGTTCAGGAATCAAGAAGATTTAAAATAAACACACAAGCAGAATAAATAATACCAAAAATTAAATATTTCCATCACTTCAATGTATGTTGTCATTACCATTAATAATAATTTATTGACATCTTTTCACAGGATTAAGTAATTGACAAATTTAATTATAAGAACAATTTTTATAGCATAACTGTAAAACTAGTTTAAGAAATAAAACTGGATTGATAATGTAGAATTGTTTATCCAAGTTCATCAATAAGAAAGTCACAGCAATTAGAAACTTTGGAGAGGTTTTGATACATATTTAAAAATGCCTCATTTTCAGCTACAGCAAGTCTTGGGTGATCCAGGTGACCTGTGGGTGTTAGACCTTGTCCCTTGCATCTCCTGACTCAGGAACTCTGGGGATAAGGTGGGGCTGGGCTGAATGGTAAACCTTCTTTTTGGGACCCCAGAGAATCCATTCCCTATGTTGGTGAAGTGGTCTTACCCTCTCCCTTAGAAGCATCTGGCCTGATGTCAATTTTGAAGGCTAGGGAGGAGAGATGGGATGTCATGCTATGGAAGTGCTGTAGCAGGTAAGGGGCTGTGAGTGGGGACACAGAAGCTGTTGGTCACGGAAGGACCAAGGTTTAACACAATCTCTGGGGCCACTAGGACACCATTTTAGGACAAGTAATTCATTTTGCACCATCATAGAAAAGCATTTCAAGGAAAAGTTTTCTTATTTCCCCTTAACCTTGACCTTCTTTTTCCTGTTCTGATTTCTGCAAATGGCACCCCATTCTCCTTTTTACCAAAGCTAAAAATTTTGCAATGTTTCTGGTCTCTCATCTTCTACCTCATTAATATAGGCAACTATTTGCCCAAATCCAAAGATTTACTGTGACACATCCATTATTTCCTTTCCTTAATTTGGCCTCATCCAGTCATTCCTTTCAGTGCTTCCTCATTTCCCAAAAATCTAGCTTCTGAAATGCTGCCAGACTAATCTTCTTCACCACAAATTCTGTTGTTGGCTCTCCCTTAATGACAGAATTAAGAATAAAGTGGTCCAGCCTTGGCTGGTGTAGCTCATTGGACTGAGTGTGGGCCTGCAAACCAAAAGGTCACTCACTGATTTGATTCCCAGTCAGGACACATGCCTAGATTGTGGGCCAGGTCCCCAGTAGGGGGCACGTGAGAGGCAACTGCACATTGATGTTTCTTTCCCTCTCTTTCTCCTTCCCATCCCTTCTCTCTAAAAATAAGTAAATAGAATCTTTTAAAAGAAGAATAAAGCGGTCCAAGTTATATTTAGCCAGGCATTCAAGGCCCTGCAGGATGACTTGATCAAAAACTCGATCTCAGTAATTTCCTGCTACTCTTCATGACTTTTCATCCATTCACTTGAAATGCTCAATATTGTCCAAACTGTCTGAACACTTTCCACTTCCTTTAAGGAGTTTTTCAGCCTTGCCATTTGTTTGAAATGTTATATATCACAGGTGGCAAACACAAGGCCCTTGGGCTGAATCCGGCCCTCCACCTTATTTTATCCAGCCCAGCAACTTGTTTCTACCTGGCAACAGCACCGAGCTCTCATTTAACTGTTAAGGAGCAGTTACATTTATACAGTCTTAAAATAACATTCGGCCTTTTGAAGGCCACTGTGAGGCTGATGTGGCCCCCCGTGAAAATGAGTTTGACACCCCTGTTCTATATTCTTTAGGATCCATTTCAAATATCTCCTCATCCATGTGGATTATCTGACTCCTTTAGCTTAAGTATATGATCTTTCCTTGTCTTTTAAATGTCCATGACACAATTTTTGTCACATTTATCAGATTCTAGTTTTTACTATCCAGTCATTTTTTTTCTCCACACCATCTCACCTGAAGACCTGTTGAAGTTTGTGTCTCAAATAACAATGCTAAGCAACAAAGATAAACAAATGGATTGTGTTACCAGGAATGCATTTTCCTGTGACATCATCAGTTTAGAGTGGCAGACAAAAAGGAAATTATTTTGCTTAAATTTTCATAGCCATTTTCCAAGGCCATAGTAGCAGAGTCAATCATTGGAAAGGTCTTTAATAAGCCGTACACAGTGTCAGGAAAACCACTCGGAATGATCTAATGTCTTGCTTTGCTCATCTCCCAGTCGCAGAAGTCCTCATGAGGCTGATGCATTGAACACTGTGCTCGTGATGATTTTTGTGTGATGATTTATTGCCAGTGACCTACTCCATTTAAAATGTTGATTCTTTGTGTTTTTTTTTGTTAGATTTTCCTGAGATTTTTTATTTCAGATATTTCAGTGTTAATTTTGTTCAAAGTTGTCTTTTCCTGCCAAGGTGAGCCATGAAACATTTCAGGCTTTAATTGTTTATGAAAAACTTTATTCTGCTATAAATATGACCTCAAGAAGTAGAGATGAGAAAAATGGCGCTCTAGGCTCGCAGGATGGTTTGAGCAAAGGTAGATAAGGTCATAAACATCAGGGTCACATGGAAGTTCAAGTTTTTGCTTGCTAGAGGGAAGATGGCAGAAATATAGGATTTCAAGACCATGACACTGAGAATCTCACATTAAAAAGCTTAGACCTATAGGTGCCTGAGATAAGGTTTACTAGCTGGGAAATAAATGAACAAAGCCTCCATTTTTAGACATACACATAGTGGGGGTATGAGGGGTAGATTGGACATGTGAGAAACCGAAGACAAAAAACAAACTAGAAGCTTGAACTGGAGAGGGAGGAGAGCTGGGCTGTGGAGTTGCCGCAGCAGAAGGCAGCAGAAGGCTGATGTTTCCAGCACGGGTGATAGGAAGCATGGGAGTAGCTGGTATGGAAAACACAGGTAGATGGGAGGGCAGGAAGCTATGAAAATGAATTCAGTCTCTGACCCACTGAATCAGAAAGAGTGTGGGCATTGCTATGCAGAGAATTGCAAATTCAGATGCAGACTTCATGAGATAAGGGGCTATAAATGCAGATTTAAAAGTCAAAGCAGAGATGTAAACATTGAAACCAGGGAAAGGATACAAGCAGCCAGACATAGCATTTAAAGCAATCAGGAAAGGATGGAACAAAAGTTCTGCGAAAATAGGTGGAGGAACATAGATGGAAGAAGAGGTGAAGACTGAGAAGAAACCTACGGGCTCCATGTGAGGGGTGGGCCATGTATTTTCCTGAGGAAATATATAAGGAATTCACCTGTAGCAAAGGAAACTTAAGCCGTGAGAACAGCAGAGAAAGTTCAAGTTTGTAATGGGACTGACTGAGAAAAACACTTGATTTGACAGCGACGAGGGCGTGGTGGGAAACTGTGAGTGAGCAATAAATGGCCTTTGCGAGGTGTGGCTGGGAGCCAGGCTGCAGGGTGACTGGGTCAGGAGGAATTTAAACCTTGCTCTTGCCTATGAGTGACTCATGGTTAAGCATCCAATTTGTCTCAACATGTTTGAAAATTTGTCGTTAAATATCTTCCTTCGGCTGTTTCATTTTTTAGGCACAAATGAGTCCATTTCCTTTTGCTAATTTCTAAACTTCTTAACCTCGAAAACTTTTAACAAGTTTTTGTTTGTTTGCTTTGGTGTGGCTTTTTAAAGTGTTACCTCATACCTCCATACCTCGTTCTACACGTGTGCCCCTTCTGCATGTAAGAAGACACGATTAGCAAAAGATCATGAGGCTTTTCTCCTTGCCCTGCCATTACTTACAAAATCCTATGGTGGCGTTTGATTTAAAACCTGCAGCATTGCATAGCGAGTTCACAGTCAGTGTTCAACTCACTTTCTTTTGACCCGCGCTCATGTTATACCTTTCACAGGTTCTCTTGTTAAGCGCGCGCCAAGCATGAAAAATTGTTTGCAATGGATCCTGAAAATGCGTTTAGCCTTAATCAACTTAATAGCTATTTTTTAATGTAGCATGGTATAACCTAAATGTGTACCTGTAAAACCATCCAATTTAGAGATGGATTAGTCATCCAACTGGTCAAGTTAATAAAAACGCAATTAAGGCTAACTTGGTTGCTCCTTCTTATCCAGACGTTCCATATACGGGTTTATTAATCCAAAGAAAAGGCCAAATACACTTGAATTTCATCTTTCTTTTTTACTCAACCGTTTAGAACAGCTCTTTCCTGGTGCATGTGTGTGTGTTTTGCTGTCTGTACTTGTGGGTTCTGGAGCACTTTTTATACGTTCTCTCTTATTTTCTTTCTACATCCAGAATCCCATTTGTCTGTGCACGTCATCTTCCATCGTCAGCATAATCCCCTGACAGGCCCGGTCAGTGTTTCTCTTTCCCTTTGCTGTCTATAGCACTAAAGTAGCTAGGAGAATTAATCCAAATTACCTCCTAACAGGGCAGAGTTAGTCTCTATTTTACTGTATATATCTTATTGAGATTCATTAGATCCTTGGTGCAAAGAATGTTTCTGAGTTGTTTGTATGTCTTTTTTCCTGCATCTACTGGATGCACCTGGCCCATCGTAGGTGCAATCGTTTGTGAAACCGCAAATGAATGGCACGTGTGAGGCTCTGTGCGAGGTGCCGGAGTGCACAAAATGAAAAGATGTGATCACTGCTGAGTCAGTAGAAGGAGTGAGGCCCTCTCATTTATGGGAGGTGATGTTGGGTGTAGAGGGAGTTGAAGGTTTCTGGGACAGGCTGTGTAGGTACAGTTATAAAATATCAAGATGTTAGGAATCTTGAAAGCCAGCATAAGTATAGACCCAATTATGTAGATGAAAAATGCTTAATTTCTTCATTGAATATCTTTTAACATTTCATGTGTGTTAATTTCCATTATAATGTCTTTGCACATAAAAAATGTAGTAGTGACTGGGATAAGTGTGTACCATAATATCCATGTATTTCCTTTTCTTCTTAGCAGCAGACTCTGACTTTTAGCTGGACACATGACCTTTTAAAATAAGAGTCTGTTTCCTATCCACCTGCCTATAGGTGTGTTTGTGTGACAAGGCTCTGACTAATAAGATACAAGTAAAAGTAGTTTATGAGTTTCTGGGGAAGGCTGATAAAAGGGAGCTGTCTCAGCTGAGAAGGCTCAGTCTTTGGCCCTTCCATCTTTCTCTTTTACCGTGATTTATAAGACTGATGTCATGGCTGGAGCTTCAGCAGCCATCTTGGACCATGAGGTGATGTTGATCATATAATCCACACACTAGAATGATGGAGCAGAGGATGGGAATCTCTGATAGAGCTGCCTTATCCATCTTAGGCTGCTAATTTCTGGGCTTTCTTACATAAGAGAGAAACTTCTATCTTGTGTGAACATCACTCATTTTAGAATTTTTGGTGAATGTCCCTAAATCTAACCCTCATTAGTAAAAAAGGATATTTAAAACTTTTTGTATTAATCTCTTTCAGAATGTAGAAAATATTATACATATAATAGGTCTTTTTAAGGCATATTTTAATTTCTTGGCAGATAAAAAAAGCTAAGTGAGGATGTTATCACCCCAAGATTATTCATTCCAGCTACAGAAATAGGATTCAAAATGTAATTGCTAAATTTGTTAACTTAAGAAATATCTTGTGAGAGTGGGCTTTACATGTGGTAGGAATGGACTTCAGCTGGAGCTCTTTTCCTGCAAAGTGACTGGACAAGTCATTTTCTCGTCTGCGGAAAGTGGGTTGCATCTACTGGCTGGCTGGATGTGAATATTAAATGATTAAATAAGGTAACATAAGAAGTAACTGAGTTACTTCTTCTTTTCCCCATTATTTTTTCTAAGACTAAGAAACGGCAGAATTATGAAATACACCAGGCTAATTCAGAGAAGCAAAAGAAGTACTTTCTTAAGGTACTGCCATTAACATCTTTTTTAACAGCTCCCTTTTCTCTAGCAGCCTTCCCAGAATACTCATAAACTGCTTTTACTTATACATAGTTACTTCTTATATTACCTTATTTAATCATTTAATCCACTTATATAGTTACTTGTATTATGTAAAGTAGATTATGTTCTTGTATAAGTAATGTAGATTATGTTCTTACATAATTCTAATCTTCATCATATAATAGTCTCAATTTTGTAATTCTAACTCAAATATAAATGATGTCTTATCAGATCTATTTCCTGAAGTGTTCAAAACTACACATTTTGCTTAAGATTTTATATTCATATAGCTGGTGGCAATAGAGAAAAACAGTCATCCTAAATTTATTGTTATCATCATATATTTAATGTTTGAAATTAGTTTTTATATAAAATGGAAGTAGAAACGAGTCTGGTTTGGATTAGAAAAACTGAGGGTGATATAAATAATTAACATGGGTTTCAGAAGAGATCTTCATTAATCATTAGTAAGTGTTAAAGTATTTTAGATTTTTATTAAAAGTCTGATGTCAAACATTTAGTAATTTGCATGCTGAGAGTGAGAGACTGGTGCTTGGGAAGTGATTCATAAAATAAATTCATAGTCAGCTGGAATGTTAGACATGAACTTGGAAACTCAAGATTTAGTCACTCGATCAATAATTGAATGTAGCTTAGAGATGATTGCCACAAATAGGCATAAACATCATTTCTGAAACCTTGGTTTGATTTTGTTCTAAGTATGCTGTAAGCTTTGACAAAATATAGGTTAATGGGTATATGAAAGTTATTTTCTTCAAAAATTGTCACATAAACATCTACATTCTAGAACTTTGATTTATTTAAAGACTTTATTATGAAACCTTTCCATTAGAAGGTGATAATAGAGAAAGGCTTTGGAGGATGGTTGCTGTTGGGATCAAGCGAAATGTCCATAAGCCTTGCTCAGCTCTTCGTGATCGCAGGTTTCCACGTGCTTCTTCTGACTTTCCCCTGTGCGTGCCCGAGCCTCCTGTGCTCCCGTGCTGGCCCAAAGCCATGTGCCTTCTCTTCCTTCTGCTTTGAAAATGGTGGTGCTTCTGGCCGAACAGCCCCTCTCCCGCCTCCCACACTGCCTGCCTTTGCCTGGTTAAATCCTATTCTCCTTCAGTGTCTGGTAAGACCTTATCTCCTCCCCAAGATTTCCCTGAGCCCCAGGCCAGGCTAGGAGTCCTGCCTGTGTATTCCCAAAGTACCCTGTGGTTTCCGACTGTAGCATCTGCTGTGCCTATACCACACTCTACTGCAACTGTGTCTCTCAACCCCCCTCCGGACTGTAAGCCCCTAAGGAAGCACCGTACTCCTACATGGGTTCTGTCCCGGTGGCAAACCTGCATCGACCAGGATGCTGCCACAGAGCAGGCAATCAGTAAATAGAATGAATGAATAAAAATGAAGAAAATGAGACATCCTCAGCTTAAATGAATAATATGCATGCAAAATGCTAGCTCTGACCACATTTGTTCCCTGTTACTGAAATGGATTACAGCATGGACAATTTGATTAGAACCACCTTTAAGAATAAAGACAGGCTTTAGCTTGATTTACTTAGTCACAGTTTTGGTGCCAGTTGCAAAGATGACTGTAATGGTCAGAATGATATCCACAGAGCCTTGTGTTTGGGCCACCCCATTTAAACAGATCAAAATCAAGAAATACTAATAAAATATATAATTTATCAAGTTTGAGGAAAATGTGTTTTTAAATTATAAATGTGAATTCAAATGGTTTTCAATGAATGGCTGGACATTTTAAAGGAAAGATTTAAATAGAAAAAGTTGGCAGCAGAGTAATTTAAATAGTTTGGGTAAGACTTTATTTTAAAAAATCTTATCTCAGCATTGCCTCCATTTTTTACATCAGATTTACACATGTATAATTGCACTTCAAGTTGGAGAAGATGCAGGATACTAAACATACCGCAAAGAAATTTCTAGACTTTCCTTTCAAAGTCTGCAGTGGCTTTTTTCTCCTTTCTATATTTATTCCTCAACAGTAATAATAAAATAAGTTGGAGGACTTGAACCATGTAATCACTCCTCCATGGTTCCGTTTAAGCAACCCTGTCATCTAGGCCTGTCTCCAGCCCAGAAGCAGGCTGAACACTTCTTCAGGCTGCCAGGCCACCAGGGGTGACAGTCGGATCCAACACACAGAGTCTGCAGCTGGAAGCCCATGCGGCGTCCTCAGGACCTTCTGTGTTTGTGGAGAAATTTGGGGACAAGTCTTCTTCTCAATTGTTTTGATTTTATTTTTCTCTCTCTTTGTCCTCCCCTCAGCCCGCTCTGCCCATGTTAGTTGTTTTGCATTTTCTGTTACTCAGTTTGCTTTTATCTTCCCTTTGACTCCCTGATCCTTAGTGAGTGGATCTGCTCCGCAGTGTTACTGCTCCATAGTGAGTGACTTATCGCTACGGCCTTATGGAAAGGATGAGCCACCTGCCATTAGTGGGCTGCAGCCTTGACAGAACTCACAGTCCAGCAGTGTCTGAAGAATGTCTGAGAAAAACTAACAAACCTATTTACGTGAATAAATAGTACATGATCACTTCCTCACACTTGCTCCCTTCCATGTGCTTTGTTCTGAGAAACTGCCTCTTGAATAAAGAGAGCCTGGGGCCAGACCAGCTGCTGCCATAAGCAGAGTCCCCAGCTTCGGGACTGTGAACACCAGGCTTGCGAGACAGTAGGAGTGAGGGACCCAAGCCCAGGGAGAGGCATCATGGCCTTGCTCATCCTTGCATGGGGAAATGCTGCTGTGACGATGGGTCCCTGTGGCTTTGTTGCAGGTCAGGAAAGCCATCTAATGTATTTAGTCATCCCTTTCTCTTGCTTGGATGGACCCTGACTTACCCCAACCCCAGGGGGAGGCAGCTTCTTCTGCTTTAGGTGCATCAGGAAATCTCAAGGGACTCTCTTCATGGGGCTGTGAGATAACAAAGGTACCCACAATTGCCCTGCCTAGAATTCTCACAGTGCCACTGGGTTTTATTTAATATTGTATGCTATGTAATATTTTAGTTATGTAGATTCTGACATTTTAGCTGAAAACCAAGAGTGGTAGGAGAGGAAGAGACTGAGAGAGGAGGGTGGGAAGGAGAGGGAGGGAGAGGGAAGCATGAGAAGGGGAAAAAGAAAGGGAGAGAGAAAGAACTTTATGTCAGGGCAATAACAATAAATTTTATATTTTTAATCGAAAAATACCAAGTGTATATAAGTATGTACATAATCCTTTTAAAAGGAGCTCTTAAAAATTTACATTCTTTTTTATTTATTTTTATTTATTTATTTTATTTTTTAGTTACAGTTTTTGTACATTATATTACTATCAGGTGTACAGTCCAGGGATTAGACATTTATGTGACTTATGAAGTGATCACCCTGATCTATCTAGTACCCACGTGACACCATACGTAGTTAGTGCAGTGTTACTGACTGTGTTTCCTATGCTGTACTTTACTGTTCTGTAACTACCACTTTGTGCTTCTTAATCCCTTCACTTTTCTCACTCATCCCTCCTACCATCTCCTTTCTGTCATCCATGAAAATGTTCTTTGTATCTGTGAATCAGTTTCTGTTCTGCTTGTTTGTAGTGAAGCCTCCTTTTTCCCCTTAAAGAAAAAAATCTAGTTATTTCTCTGATAAAAATATAGCATATAATTAGAGCAGATAACTACTGAAAAAATAACTTCCTATTTTTCAAAAAGGATATATACAGTCAGGAAAAATGAAAGTGGCACATTTTTCCTCATATGCCTTAAATTCTCCATTTTGTTCTTGAGTCTAAATCTGAGCCTAATTCTAGTATTCCTTGTCAGAGAGAAACCACCTCTTTCATTAGTTCAATAGGCAAACTATTAGCTTGTGCTCAAAAAAATAATATCATGGCTGTCCTAGTGTATTTTAGTTCTGTATGATGCTTTAAATCCCTTTCCCCTTCTCTTCTTAAGAATCTGTCATAGATAGCTTCTTACTGCTCCGGTGTTGGATCCTTCTGGTTCCCTCTGGCTCCTTGGAGATTAGGGGTATAAGAGACATACGGGAGGGTTGTCCCAGATAGCCTATGTAAGTGCTATATTTTCTTCCTGATTCTGGGGTCTGGTTGGGAAATAAGCTTGTGTGTGCAACAAATGAAAGAGACAGACATTCCCACTGAAGAGTTCACCAGATGGGAATGGGTTGGTAAGTTCCGAGCCCTTCTTCCTTCTTCTCCATCACCCCAGACCCTGGAAATAAAGCTGTTTTAGAGACAATAGGTCACCCACTAGGACTTCTCCTTAGTGGACAGTCACTACGGTGCATTTGGTATACAAGCCCACCCACCACTATTATCAGGAGCCTATGAGAAGCATGGCCACCAGCAGCGATAAATCCAGCTGCATACTATATACTATACAAAAGATTATATTTTTTAAAACTGTTTCAGATTGAGTGAAATAAATTAAATGGAAAAAACGGTATATTTTATGTAACAAATTGATGCTGCTCCTCACTGCTGTTATTCTGCCAGAGGCCAAAAGCAACTGCTGCTCTGGCAACTGACATACGTCCCAGCATGTCCTAGGATTTCTTTGTTCTTGTTAAAAAATAGAATTGAGGACATCTTCCTTCTTTAGCGAAAGACAATAGAGAGTTCTCCGTGCCTCCCTTCCCTCCAATCTCAGTCACCACTCCAGGTCCCCACTTCACACTGCTGCGTCCTTCTCCCCTCTGACTTTGTCCCCAGCCCATCCCCAGACCCTACTGGTTTGTCTACTGACCACCGACCTCCCATGTTCCTCAACCATCACTCTGAAGGGAATGCCATCTCTTGCCTTAACTGACAGATGGATGTCCCCTAAGAGGACCACTTGCTCTGAAGCTGCTCTGGAGCGTGCCCTCAGGGTCACTGGGTGAGGTGGGTGTCCTCTTCTCTCAGCAGCCTTTGTTCACCTTCGACTCGTCTCGCACCTGTACAGACCCCTCTGAACTTCACGTCCCGGTGTGGAACCACACTCCCACCATCTCCCCTCACAAATCTCTGGTTTCCTGAAGTTTCATGTCACATTCCAACATTTGACCATCGTGTTGGGCTATTTGAAGAGCCCTGGGTGGTGATGACAACTTTTTGCTACTGCTCTTGCTTCCTCCTGGCTTCTTGGTAAGGGAGGTCGGTTGCAGGTGTCTCAGGTATTTCTGACAGCCTTCCATCCCATGACTGTTCCGCCTCAGCCGTCATTCCTGTCCTTGTACCTGGACTTTATCATCACATTCTCAGCACTGTCTAATTACTGTTTTTAGATGTTTTACTCTCATACCAACTCCTCCCCTCTTCCTCATTTGCTCACCTGCCCACTCTGCAGCAATTCTTCATCCTCTTTGAGACTTCCAGTTCATTATCCCCATCACTTTAAATGAACTCTGTTGACTAGACCCACTTCTCTCTTTATTAAGCCCAGCACATTGGTAATGCTCTGGACATTTCTCCAACCTCTTATCCATCTCCTTCCCCACTGCACTTGTTTGGGAAATGTCCAGGCTTGTCTACACCCACTCATCTCACTTCTCTGTGCCTAAATCTGAGCAGCAGAATAATGAAGGAAAAGTTATGCAGTTGGGACTAGTTTTTACTCTACATTCATGACCATGAACATCAATTAGATGTAACATTTTCCTCGACCCTGGTCTTTTTCCCACACCCCAAGATGACTCTTTTATATCTTCTTTCTTTCCTTAAACTTTCCATACCCTCCCTTCAGACCTTGAGATGTTTACCTAACCCCATTCCTTTTAAGTGGTACTTCAAAATATCTTATTGGAATGCTGCATAATTCTAAATTTCCAGTAAATGTACAAGTCTACTTGTATCTACATGTATTCTCTTCTTTTTCTCTGATTAATGGAGGAAGTGTCCCTCTACCTATCATAGGTAAATTGTTCCACTTCTCCCATAGAACACATACCCTCTCTTTTCAAATACACCCCTTCTTTAGTTATTCCCCTTTCTCTCTCTTATATCAGTCATTTTATCCTCTATGTGAAGCATTCCTACTCATATTCAAATGTATTCTAGAACTTTTCTTCCTGAAAGCCCCCCTTACGCTCCATGTAGCTACTACCTCATTTTTGGAACACAGACATACTCAGCTGCCTCCCTTCCACTACCCCATTGCTTTGTCAATTGAATACATGCGGCTTTTGCCTCCATCGCTCAAATGAAAACTGATCTTGTCAGGTCATAGTGACTTTTCTGTTGGCAAATCTATCCAAAGACAGTTAATTTTCCATTTTCATCCTATTCATACTTTTAGAGACATTCAGTATGGCTGACTGCTTTCCCTCTGTGGAAACACTCACCATTCTTAATTTTACTCACATTGTAGCTTCTTGGTCTTCCTCACATTTCTCTGGTGCCTTCTTTTTGATTTCTTCTGTCAACTAACTAGTAAGTGCTGGAGTTCCCTTGGGTTTGCTATCTTCTCTCTCTCCATCCTCTTGGGAAGCCAATCCCTTCCCTAAATTCCATCTGCAGGCCTGCACCTCCTAAGCTTCAATCTCTATCCTAGATTCTCCTGAACTTCAGGCTCACGTCTTCTCCACATCGACTCAGACACTTCAAGGACATCTCAAACTAAATACGCTCGAAACAGAATTCTTTGTCTTAGCACAGTCACTTTTCTAACTTGTCCAGCCTCTAGTTTTCCCATTTAAGACTAGGAATCATGCTTGAGTTTTGCTTTTTCTCACTTCTGTCTCTCAGCCATCAGTAAGCCATATCGGTTTTACTTCTGAAGTGTGTTCTTGAATTCAGCGGCTTCCCTCTGCATCTCCACCACTACATACCCTGCCTGTCCACACATGGTCACCTCTCGCCTGAACGACACCTGTACAACAAAAGCAGCTTTTCTTTTCTTTTGCTTCTTCTATGTCATTTTGCACATATCAGAGTGACTTAAAAAATTTTTTATTGGATTTATTGGAGTGACCTGGGTTGATAAAACTACATGGGTTTCAGGTGTACAATTCAACAACACATCATCTGCATAAACACTGCGTGTTTTGCACGCCAAGCCAAGTCTCCTCCCATCACCATTTACCGAAGTGATCTCTTTAGAACGCCAATCAGATTATGTGGCTTGACTGTTTAAAAAACTTCAACGTTTCCTTACTCCTATGCAATAAAGTCCAGACTCCTCTTGGCCACAAAGGCCCTGCGTGGTCTGACGGCTGCCTTCAGCCAGAGTTTCATCTTTGTCTGCTGTTCTCCTTGATCACTATATTTTACTCACTTTGACTCTTTTAGTTTTAAAATCCTTGAGCACACCAAGCTCTTTCTCACCTCAGGGATTGTGTATACGCTTATTCTTATACCTAGACAGCCTCACCTTCTCCTGTCCTTTCGGAACTGACTCCTGGTCCTTTATAATGGACCCTTTGTGGTCCAGGTCTCCGTTTACACGTCAGTCCCTCCAGAGTTCTTCGCTGACTGTGCAACATGAGTCCACCCTCCTTAATCTTTAGCACATCATCCTGGTTGTTGTTTTCTTTATGGGAATTAAAATAATTCGTGCTCATTTACTTTTGTTTTTTCATTTATGTATCTCATTTGCCATTTCCTCCACTGTGTTATAGGTACCATGAGGTCAGACAACCACATCTCTCTTGCTCACTGCTCAGCCTCCAATACCTAGCACAGTTCCTAGAATATATATAGTAGTTGCTAAAGGAAGTCTGTGCCAAATTTACATTGAAACAAGGGGAATGCTTTTTTTATTGCTTTTCCCCTCTCTACTATATTATACCATATTCAGTAAAAAATCTTTACACACACACACACACACACACACACACACACACGAGGTCCATACATTTTCTTTGGATGATGGTAATGCCTAATTTTAATACTTATATAATAATACTCTATAATTATGTGGTATCTTCTATTTTAGAGTCTTAAAACTATTTAGAAATAATAATTAATGAACAAGCAGAGGTAGTGACACTGAGTCATTAAAATAATTTTATATATAGACCTAAGCTTGCTTTCTTAATATTCCTTCTCTAACACATCAAGCTTCATTCAAGACCTCTAGCTGACTGCTGTGCCTAGTGATCCTCATTAAGTAAATGATGTGCCAACAAGTTAAAAAATGTTAATCAGCAAAGAAAAGCCCATAATTAAAGATTCATGGGATACTTTTATTGATAACCATGGAAAAAAATCATGGTTACGGGTGAGAAAAGCTTAGAGAGAATGATAAGTATAATAATCAGATAATTATACTTCTCTTACCTGATGCTTACTGAGTAACCACTGTATTGCAGAAAGTCTTTTGGACTCTGGGACTGTAAAGCTGAATGTGATACGGTCTTTGATTTCATTGTAGTGAGAAGACATGTTTATCAACAGGTGATACAATGTGGTAAGCGCCACACAAGAGTACTATATAAAATGCTTTAGTAAATAAAGAAGCTACTAACTCTGCTTGAAGAGAACCAGGAAAGGCAGCAATTTAAGAAAGAGTAGAGGTTTGCCAGGTGGGGAAAGTGAAAAGGAAGAGGAGGGCCTTCTCGGAAGAGGCATGAATATGGGACAGTGTATGGCATGTTAAGAGAATGATCCGGGGAGGAGAGTGGCAAGGAATGGCATCCATACCCTAGTGCACTGATGTCTCTGTAAAAAAACGGTGAGGCCTTAGCATGCTTCATTAGTAGCTGAGAAGGCTATAAAACACGAAAACTTTATTCTGTACAGGCTTTTTCTATTACATTTTAGGTTAATTTCATAATTTAAGAGGTCATAGCCTTTTTTAAAAAAAGATTTTGTCTATTTTTAGAGAGGTGGGGAAGGGAGAAAGAGAGGGAGAGAAATATCAATGTGTCAGAGAGACATTGATTGGTTGCCTCTCCCATGCTCCCGTCAGGGACTGAACCCACAACTCAACCATGTGCCCTGACTGGGAACTGAACCAGCGATGTTTCGGTTCACATGACAACATTCAACCCACTGAACCACACCAGTCAGGGCTAAAGGTCATAGTCTTAATAATGTTTTATAAAACTGTTTAAGTGACCAAACTGGGCATTTCCTGCCATTTTTCTTTAAAAACAGATGTCATGAAGTTCATTCAGACATGGTGATCTTTCATCTCTGTATTTCTGCATTGTTAGATGATTTAGGGCCTATCAAGGTTTGATAGCTTGATTTAAAGCTATCAAGTTCAAGAATCATTTAAAGAGTAAATTGAAAAAGTTTGGCTGATAAGAGCTCCTGCCCATGACACTTTTTAAAAACATATGTAGAATGGGTGTCATTTGCATTATGTAGTGAAGAAGATTCTAGGAATACTTTCTTGCTCAAAAATTTTTTGCTACCCATGAACACAGTGATAGACATACCATATTAGAAATTCCTTAAGGTTAAAATATTGTTCCCCAAACTACTTTCTTTATCCTTCTTTTCTTATTTTTAAGGTGCAAATGACTTTCTGTCACATTCTAAGAACAGTCTTAAATTGTCATCTTACTTGACTTCTGCCAAATGTGAGACCGACGACATTTTTTTTTTAGTTCCTGTGTTCTCTAAATAGTGCTGAGTTCTCTAATCCTTCAAATTCATGCTCAGCAAATAAAAGCCAGTGCTTACAAAATGGATTTTCACTTAATCCCATTCATTTTAATATGTTGCCTCACTGCACCCTTCCACTTGCCACGTGTCCACGAGACAGAAATTCTATCCCCCCCCCTGTTTTCAAAGAGAGTCAACCCTCTCCCTTCTGCTCTGGTATCAGAGGGCATTTGTCCTGGCTGAGTGGGGTGGTGCATGGGATCTGAGGTTTCAGTTCTCCTTCTTTCAAGTTTCAGCTAATCCTCCTGTTTTTGTTTGCAGCCCCCCCTTTCAGGCACATGGTTGCTCTCCTTCATGGCCTGCCCACGTTCTAATAGTGCATGCCCATTTTCTCCCCGTTGGCTGCTTCTCTCTTGACACTTAAATTTCTTTCAGAGTAGTAAAGTCAATAGCCACTAGTTGAAATTCTTTGCATCTTTCATAATATAGTTGATGTCACCTACTGTCATTGCCTCTCTCTTTCTTTGTGATTTTTTAAGGTTATAGCAGTTATACTTTTAGTAGGAATTTGATAGGGAAGTAAGACAAATGCTTGGGCTTAAGCTGCCATGTTTAATTGGAGAGCTTCAGAACTATTTTTCTAAAATACAAATATGATCCTATTAATTCAATCTTTTATTTTTTCAGCAGTCTTGCTATACAGAGAGTAAAATATGAAATCCTACTGGATTTTTTCAAAGTGTTTCATGCTCTGGCCTTATCTGTCTTCCAGGAATGTCATATATGTCTCTTTTAATTCTCATCCCTTCATAGTAGTCAGCTCAACTTAACTGGCTCCCAATCTTTCCTGGTTGAGTAGTGCAGAGAAATGAGAGACCTATGATGAATACACTTTCCATACACATTGTAGAAAAAGAAAATACTTTGGAAACCTCTTGGTATACCAAACAGTGTAAGCAAAAAGCAAAGCAGCCCTGTCCAGGTGGCTCAGTTGATTGGAGCGTCGTCCTGTACCCCAAAAGCTTGCAAGTTCAATTCCTGGTCAAAACACATACCTGGGCTGTGGATATGATCCCTGGTCGGGATGTGTATGGGAGGCAACCAATTAATGTTTCTCTTTCTCTCTCTCTCAAATCAATAGATATATCCTTGGGGGAGGACTTAAGAAAAGAGTAAAGCAGAACATGTAGAAGAGGATTTTTGGCAGAGAAAAGGGGCCTTAGGTACTCCCCAGAGCCACAAAGAGGCTCCAGGGTCAGGTACAATAGGCACAATGGGGGACAAGAGGAAGAGCTGGCGAAAAAGAGGCCTTGGTGGAAAGCTCATTTACCTACAAGCCTGTCAAGGGGGGGTCATCCTGCTTCCTTTTCCTTCATTCTCCTCCTCTCCTTCCCCTTCTTCTATTCCCTCTTTCCCCCTCTAACCAGCCGCTCTCTATTCCTTTTCCTTGTACTCACTCCCCTTTCCCCACTCTCCTTGCAGCTCATTGAATTACTGGTCCTAAATATTTACTCCACTGTGATAACATCATTATTACTTTGGTCTGGGCCTCCTGGTAGGTAAAATCTACTTCCTCATCCCTTGAATTTGAACTTTGTCATGTGATTTACTTTGGCCACTGGCATGTTATGGATATAAGCAGCAGCTTAAACTATGCTTTTGCAGTTGGACTTGCTTTCTTGTACAGCCAACACAGCCATGAGAATAATGTTCCCTGGGTACCCATTGTCTCTCCAGGCTGGATGCCAGAGTGCGACATATGGGGCAGAGCCACCAAACCAACCCATAGCTGGCTTTTTGAGGCACTGTTGTCCAGCCACCAGCCAAAGCATGGTCAAGAAATAAGTCCTGTGGCTGAATATCATGAAATTTCTATGGCATCTTCCATGCAGAAAAGGGTGGCTAACATAGAAACTGATACAAGAGGTAAGGTGCAGCCATGAAAACCTTGAACTGTATGACATTGGCTTTTGGTCTGTGTGGTATGATGATGGAGAAGCTTTTATATAGAGTTGGAAAAAATAGTGGTCCATGTTTTATAGTGGTAAAAAATATGATACCACTTTTATCTGTGATGTGAAGAAAATATCAAATGAACCTGCACAATTAGGCAAGGATATTTAGGAGTGAATGTTAAAAGTATGAGCCGGCTGAATTTAGAGGAAATGTAAAGAACCCAGAAACTGCAAGCTTAAAATAGTATAAAACTCTTTCTTATCAAACCAGTTATAACACAATCGGGCATTATAACACAATCTCAGGTTAAAAACTAAGTCTGGTGTGCTCTCAGATATGGCTAGTAAGGCATGACCAAAATAATAGAGTGACCGAAACACCCATTATTAGATATTCAAAAGGACTAGGGTGAGTCCTACTGATCTCTCATAGGACATAAAAGGTCCTACAAAGCTCAAGGGAATCTCACAAATGTCGGGTCCACTCCATGTACCCATAAACAGAAAGTGTGACTTAAAAGGAGTTGTGAGTGTGGCTTTTGGTACATGGAGTTGACAGGAATCAAATGCAGAAAAAACCTACGAACATTTTAAGGAGGATGTACTAGCAAAAACACTGCCAGCTTGGAACAAAATAAAGACTGGCTGCTAAAGACACAGAAGGACCTCGGAGCCTCCAGTGGTCCCCATGTATACATTTAATGCTACAGATTTCTCTCTTAAGTGCTGCTTTCATTGTCCCCCACTAATTTTGATACATCGTCTTTTATTTTCATTCAGATCAAAATGTTTTATAATGTTTATTTATTTTCTTTGATCTTTAGGTCAAATGTGTGTTTAGTTTCCAAATTCTTGAGGATTTCCTAGATATCTTTCTGTTATTGATTTCTAATTTAATTCCACTGTGGCAAGAGAACATTCTTTGTACGACTTGAATGACCTAAACTTATGGGGACTTTTGAAATGCTCACGATGTGGTCTGCATGGGTAAGTGTTCCGCCTGCGCTCCGGCAGTGCATCCTGCTGCTATTGGGCAAAGTGTTCTAGTAAGTCAGTCCGGTCAACTGGCAATTGTGTTGTCTCTGTCTCCCAAATCCAAGTAAGGGTCTGCTCTCTCCCTGTTCTTTCACGGATTCACAAAGCAGGGTTAAAATCCATGACTATCACCATAGCTTTGTCTATATATACTGTTTTCATTTCTGTCAGTTTTTGCTTCAGATACTTTGGAGCTCTGGTACTAGGTGCATAAATGTTTGTGGTTATTATGTTACTTTGATCAAATGAACTCTTTACCTTTTTGAAATGACCTTCTTTATTCCTGGTAATATTCTTCACTCAGAAATATATCCTTTTGATTAAGTTAGACATTGCAACATTCATTTGATGAGTATGGATATGGTACAGTAGTCCTCCACCTTATCCCCGAAAGCGTATGTTCCAAGACCCACGGTGGGTGCCTGAGACCATGAGCAGCGCAAAACCCTACACGTGCTTTGCTTTTTCCTGTACATACTGCCCTTTGACAAAGTTTACTTCATAAATTAGGCATAGTAAAATATTAACAAAATAGCTGATAACAAAATAGAACAATTATGACAATATGCTGTAGTAAAAGTAATGTGAATGTGATCTCTCAAAAATTTAATTTAAAAAATTCCACCTGCAAATGTAATGTCTTTTCCACCTTCACTAAGCGCGTAACTTCTGAAGTTGTGGCCGTAACTTTTGAAGTCTGAGGTGTCACAACAGAACTTATGTAAGCTTCTCTTTCCAGTTTCACACTTTCATGGGTAGAGGACTTATTCTTACCATGGATCTTAACAACCTTAGCATACAGTGGTTTTTCGTTCCTAATTATGTTGAGAACTTTCACTCTTTCACATAAAGAAAGCACTTCACAGCTTCTCTTTGGCATGTACAAACCACCAGCATTCCTACTCTGGTGCTCTGGGGTCATTATTGAGTGGAATAAGGGCTCATTACTGAATAGAATAAGGGTGACTTGAACACAAGCATGTGACACAATGAGGTCAGTCTGATCACCCAGGCAGCTCTAAGGGACTGAGGGACCAGCAGTGCCTACAGCGTGGGTGCTCTGGACAAAGGGTAATTGTTTTTTTTAATTTTCATTTTGTATATCACCACTAATAACCAAAACATACAAATATAATGATGCAACAATGAGCATGCTCATTAAAATAATAATGCATCTGTAATAGTGTATTTTGGATAAATTCCATGATGTAGCACTACTAAGACATACTGTAAACATTGGAGTGGCTTTTTGCTATTTTTATGTTCTTTTCAGAAGATATGCTTTGAATGTGTGTGTTTGGTATATGTCAGCTTAAAGCAGGCTGGGGAAGCAATGGAGTGTAACGGTAAAAACAATAGTCTTTGCAAGTGGGCTCCAGGGCTGAGTTCTGCCTTTACTTTGTACTAGGTATCAATAACTGTTACTACTAGCAATTAAACTAGCCTTGGCCAAGTTTCATTATTGTCGTATGCTTTATTTTATTCATCTGTAAAATAAGAGCATTAAACTAAGGATTAATCAGTTTCCCCATAGGGTTTTGTGTTGTTTTGGTAGCTTTGTTTTAGAAATAAATTATTTAGTGTATGTATGGTACATAGAAAATTTCCAGACACATGGTAAGTACTCCATATATATACTTATTATTATTACCTGAAGCTGCTTACTTGTCAATCATCCTACAGAATAATATTTTATGATGTAAACTTTTTGAAAAATATAGTCTGAAGAGAGAATAGTAAATTATAAAATACATATGTCAAATTTCTTTTTCAAGAATAGATAATGCTCGAAAAAACAACGAAATAGTTCAATGGATATTTCTGGGTGGCATTTTTTTTTCCGTAAAAACTTTCGTACTAAAAAAATAATCAGATTAAAAACACATTACACAGCTTTACTGTGCTCTCTTCTGGAATCTCGCCTTGTGGCTCAGTCAAAGTTTCTCTCTCCGTTCTCCCATAGCTTCTGTTAGGGGGCTGTGTTCAAAGGACTTGTTTATACTTCTGTCTCCACCACTAGACTCTGTGCTCCTCGAATGTAAGAACCAAGTTTTGTTTAACTTCGTGTCCCCCATGTCTGACAAACAGCAGGCCAGTTAGGTATTAAAATCACCCTTAATAAGTTAAACCTAGAATCTCCATAGTAGAAACTTTCAATCAGTGAGTGGTAGAGGATATAGTGTTTGTGCTATTTAAAAGGCGTATTATATACTAAAATATAATTTTATGCTTGGGAATGAATAAAGATGCCAATTACAGAAGGTGAAGTTGAACAAGTCCTCCTGGGTGGCAGTAAGAGGCTGACGAGTCTTCAGTGGGGGTATGGGGTGGGCCACCCTGGGAAGGTTACAGACTTTGGGGTGGGGGGATGCAGGATATGTGATTAAATTTAGGAAAAGGAGGCCTGGCTTTGAAGACTACTGCCCTTAGACATGCTTTTGAAGGAGAAATCTCCAGTTGAAAAAAGGGCAAATTGGAGCCTTCTGAGTTCTTTGGGTTTCTTCAGAGGCAACTCTGTTCTGGTCTCAACAGTATGCTGCTCTAAGGAGGCTGTGGCGCAGGTGGAGTCGAAAATCCTTCCCTCAGAGCTGAGGTGCCTGATGACTCCCCGGTGGTTTTACTACCTGCTTAGAAATACAGAAAAGTACATATGAGCAGTCTGCCGGGGGTAAAAATGGTCTTGCTTACAATATATAGTTTTCTTATCCTTTCATAGATAATTGGCTCCCACTTAATTCCGCAGGAGATTTGAGGAATGGAATAAAGCCCACCAGGGAACCCCATTGACTCCATATCCTTTTCCTACCTAATCCTGCCCTTGGGGTTCAAGGTCGACCTCTGAGGCTTGTCCTCTGGCTTGAGAGACAGTTTCCCCTCCACCAACTGATACCAGGAGGGACTTTACTCTTGAGTGAGACCCTGCTTCTCAGCTGTAGGGTTCCAAACTTATTTTGGCACAGATTCAATAGTAGAGTCACAAATGTTGAGCTCCAGAGTTCTGAAGCAAGAACTGAGCAAACATTGAGTTAAGTGTTCCCTCATTTGATTCTGTAAAGGATGGTAACCATATTCCTATACTTGTGATCTGAATATCCATGACCCCTGGAAAATATTTTTAAGGTACTAGCTGATGTGTTTTGTTCTTGGTATTTCTTTCTCTTCCCTAACCCTTCTTAGCAAGGCATTTTATCTTCATTGGCTCAGAATGCACAGAGAGAAGAGGGGTTCCTTTTTGACTTGAGCCTCAAAAGCTTAGGCATGCTGAGCCAGAATAAAAATTAAACATGACAGCAGGTGGACTCTTGTTTCTACCTGCCCAGGTAAGGCCTTGGGAAGCAACAGATTCTCTGTACCCAGAAGGACACCCACGCAGGAAATGTACACGTGAAGTGCGGGTTGTCACACAGGGCTATACCACCTCTCAAATTGCCCTGTAACATAGTCTGCTGCAAAAGGCACAGAAATTTTCAAGGATCAGGAAGGAAGAAGCTTCCATTTCCTGGAGTCCACATTCACGCCCAGTTGGGAAGAGCATTTCCCAGGGTTCAAGGGTGGCGTGTTACGGGGCCGAGAACACAGGGTGTGAGCCAGGATGGCAGCTGAGAATGAAAAGCCCCAAGTAATGTTTCAAGGATAATCATTTAAACCTCATGCTGATTATGTGTAGGAAAAGAAGCAATAGCTCAATATAGAGCAAGATTTCTTTTCTGATTTGAAAAGTGCATTTGATACAAAGGGCAACATGCAAAACAAAGAAAATAAATGGGAAGTTAAAACTTATTGAAAAGAAAATAGCTTTTTTTGTTTATAAATAGTAGCCATATAATTAATTGCAAACACAAATGAAGCATAATTAATGCCATAAACAAAAATGTACATTGTAAAATATCTAGAAAAATTATATAATTATAATACAATTCAAGCCATTTAAAGTGAAGCTTCAACCTCTTCTTTGGTCCTAGATATTTTTCTATTGTCATGTTTCTGTTTTCTGATCCCAAAAAGTAAGATTTTAAGATTTTCCCAATTCTGGGATGCCCAATCCACGGCCCACATGCAGCCCAGGATGGCTGTGAATGTGGCCCAACACAAAATCATAAATTTACTTAAAATATTATGAGTTTTTTTGTGATTATGTGTCACAATGTATTTAATGTGTGGCCCAGGACAACTCTTCTTCCAGTGTGGCCCAGAGATACTGAAGCTTGGATGCCCTTGCCAAACTTCTTTTCCTCTGATAAGATGACATATTTAGCTTGTTCTTGTAGTTGTTCCCATGAGCCAGCATCACATAAAACTCACTAACAGAATACATATGGGTCACTTTGATGAAATATGTAACTAATCTCAATAGTATATGAAAATTCCAAATATAGTTATAAAAGTAGATAATAGTATGGTACTGTGAATAATCAGCATTTTTATGGTTAAAATTATGTCAGCATTTTCATAATGAGTCCCTATTTCAAAAATTATAACTTGACCAAAGGACTTTATGCTAAGATTTAATGTGGTTTTGAGATCATTTTTTTCAAAGTGATTTTTCCCGGATTTGACATTTCTTAGTATTAGATAAGTGCAGCAGGAGGGCCAGTCTCCTCCTTGCATCACCACTTCCAGTGCCTCATTGCTATTCCACCGTGCTTGCCTGAAGAAATCGAGGGACAAGCAGCAAGGGGCTACCTGTGTTCTTGGGTCTATGTCATAAGCTGTCTTTTGAGGGAAATAACTTATCCAATTATGAGACTCTTGATTGGGCTCAAGACAGAGTCAGCATATTTCCTTTGCTGTTAAATATTCCTCCTTTAAGCTAGATTTCCAGACTATCTTCCTATTTCTCTATTTTAAAACCCATTTATTCTGAGAATTTTTTTTTTGCCCCATTAATCCTCTCAAGTGAATAGATGGTCTCCCTAAAACTTTAAGGCTCTTTCTATTATTGACATTTTTTTTTGTGGCTTGTTTTTAACAAGCATTTCTTACTTTCTTGTTTTTGAAGACAGGGGCTAAGTAAGTTTCCCCAAGTTTAAATACCTAGTGACAAGTTCAGTGCCCTGTGTCCTTATATAGACACAGATTCAACCCCTCTCGGCCCTGAGGCCCCATCATTTGGAATGGAATGTATTATTATTTTGTATTTGGTTTTTTGCTTGCATGTTTTTGGTGTCCTCATAGTACTTTGTTCAGATCATTGCTATAGCACTCGACCATTTACAGGGGTCTCTGTCCTGGGAACTTCCTGAAGAGAGGGTTGACTTAATTTTGTGCCTTTTCTTGGGTTCACTTAGCCAATAAACCAGAGAGTAATATAAAACAAAGTCTCTTGATTCTGACTTAATCTTGGCAACTCTCTCAATTGGCTCTGCCCAGATTGTTGCTATATAAGGCCCCGCTTGAACTCACTGATCTAACATCTCATTCCTGAGCACAGGTTTCTGTAGTATTCACCATACACCTCCTTCTTTCCCTTGAAAAGGGAAACTGGGCAAGACCCAGATTTATTCTCTATGTATGCCCCAAACTAATGATATAACAAGTGCTCAGTAAATATTTCCTGCATAAGTGATATAATCCACTAATACACCGACTGAGACTTGTTTGTCCACTTTTCCTAGTGATTAATATAATGAGTGGTCTGATTGAGGGTCCATATCTCTTGCCATGGAACAGAAAAAATAGAAGCTAAATACATGATTCTATCTGTATTAGCTTCATTCACCAACCAAATGAACTCACCATGTGCAGACTGTTCTACAGAAGGTGTTAATTCACAATGATTCAAATTAACATTAATATTTGCAGACATTGCCTTTCATTTATCTTAGCTCATTTACTTTATCATAAAGTAAGGCTGAGTTAAATATTAGTATACGCAGAAGAAATTTTAAATGGTGATGTAGTATAGCAAGCCTTATAAGGCATTCATCTTCATTACTGAGGCGACGTTGATAATTCCCTTAAGGATATACCACTTTAGTTACAAGATTCCTCAAGGGAAAAGATGAATGCTTGAGATGTAAGCATCTTGCACATTACCCAAGTAAAGGATTTGTTATAAAAGACTTGAGGACACAGCCCAGAAAAAAACTAGAAATGGTAGATTGATTGAATTGATGGCCCAGTATTTTATCTATATCTCTCTGAAACCCCTCATTTTGTGATCACCCTCCCATAGTGATCGTGAACTTGGCCATATAACTTTCTTTGGCCATTGAGACAGAAAACATTTGATATAAGAAGAGGCAGGAAAAGTGACCGCATATTTCCATTTGTTCAGCGACTCTTGCCACTACCAGGAGAACATACCCAGGCTAACTGGTGGGAGGGATGGGAGAGAGTGGAGGAGATAAAAGTTGTTGTAGCTGAGATCATCCCAGACCAGCCACTTCCAGTCTGTCCACCAACTGAACAGACGTATGAGCAAAACCAGCCTAAATCAGCTGAACTCACTGCTGATCAGCAAAAAATGCCTCAGCAGAGCCATAGTTCTGTGAGAAATAATTAATGTTTGTTGTTTTAAGCAACCAACTTTTAGGGTGGTTTGTTACTTAGTATTGTGGCAATTGGTACAGCGGCTGATTTTCCTAATATAAGATTAAATGGAGTTGATAATTCATTTGTGGATACCTAATGAATTTAGACCTTAAACTTTTCAGTAATTTCAAGCAGGAAGGAGACATACAGATAGTTGAGCTGGAAATTATGAATAATGTTTTTCACAAGGAGTGAAAAATCTGAAAAATTAGATGATTTTCAGAGTTAGTATATGGTCTTAGTAAGAGATGGGCTCTGAAGACAAATCATGTGGAGTAGAATTTTGGCTCCAACATGTTAATAGCTGCATGACCTTGGTCAAATTAATTTCTCTATGCTTCCTTTTCCTCATTTATAAAATTGGAATACCTACTGATGGTTGGTGGTTATTAAATTATTTGAGGAGATAAATGTAAGGTACTTAGAACAGTCTTGACACATAATATGCAGTTAATAATGTCAGCCATTATCATATAACAAGTGAGGCTAAAATAGAGTGATATCAAATCATTACATGGCAAGTTTCAAGATACAACATAAGACTTCAAACAAGAGGGATTTTCATTATTATCAATTGATTATTTCTTTTCTGGATATTTTTAAAGGCTGATATCAGTGCTCTCATTAAGCAATAGAGGGGTACTGGGTTATTGGGTTGGCAAAACCTGAACTCAAATTATGTAATGATTGGCAAGCCGAGGAGCCTTCCTGGAATTCTACTTATCAGTAAGGAGGGCTTGGTGAACAAGATGACCTCTAGGGGACTGTACACCTTGAAAATTCATTACATCTAAGTCTGTAGTAGCATAGAACTGAAAATAAACAACTGATCTCTTGTCACAGCAATGGACTCGTGATTTTCTTATTGCAGTGATAGTTTTAAATGGTAAGAAAAATAGAAATGATGACATTGTAAGTAAAACTCCACTGTTTTATATTAAGACAAAGAATAGACTATGTATGGTAATGTTTCCAGACGACCTACATTATGCCATACTGAGGCAGATGCTGAGGACCAACAGACAAAAGCGCATTTCCATCCAGTCCCTATGGTGTAGTGGGAAGACAAGTAAAGACTCTGGAAACAAGGACACAGGGACAGACACAGGAGCTGCACAGAGAGGAACTTTTTTTCACCTTCTAAAAAGAATGCTATTATATTTTATTCTTCATAAAATGTTGATCTTGTCAATTGATAAGAGATAAAGTCCAGATTTGTTGTATTTATGACTACTGGAATATAGGTCCTCCTACAAGCTTTACTTGCTTTATTATTTTTCCATAGGAGCATAAAAATGGAAAATCTCTCAGTGCTCTCATCTCCCAGGACCTTACACTCTCTCTGGGGTGGGTTTGGCTCCACCAGCTTTCTGACCAACCTGACTGAATTTCTTTTACTGGTGACCAGTTGCATCCACTCTAGGCAGGCCATTGCTTATGTCTTATGTCCTTTGCTTTCTGCAGGCACCTGTCTTTTCTTAGATTTGGGCTAGTCGGTTGCCCTGCAGTCTCACTTTCAGTGAATTCAAAAAATTCATCATTTTTCTTTTGTTGTCTTATATGGATGCAGATGAGACTCTTTCTAACTCTCTACTTTGCTGGGTGGAAAACAGTTTGCTATTAATGAAACATTATTATAGATAAGATCAGAATTTCATATTTTCTTACAAATTAAGAACCAAGGATTTAGGGACTTAAAAAAGGAAGATGTGCATGAGAAGATAAAGATATGTTATGTTTTGTTCTTGAAATAGTTGCAAAGAGATTATTCTCACACTCCAAGCACTGCAACTGAGGGTAGAATAGATTGCCAAATTCTTTGGATGAAACCATTTCAAAGCAATGAGGAGCTGATGTTATCAGTTCTTGTGTTGCACAGGATTATCATTAAGACACCATGTCATGATTTAAATAGCAGCGTTTTTTTCTTTCTTAGTGGTTCCTGAAATAAAAGTGTGCCTTATAATTAATTGATGGCGTTCACTGTACTATTTGCAGTGGTCATGGGGTTTCATGACCAGTGACTTTCAGACTAGACATTGAGACTTAAGTGCTTACAAAATTAAAAAATATATATATTTATGTAAGGTTTCCATATAAACCTTTCTCACTTGTGATTTTCTTAAAATAAATTTACTTGCGAGGTAATTAGCTGTTGCATTGGCAAATGGGCAAAGGGTTTTGGTGGCTTGGAATATAGATCAGTTATATTTTCAATGGTGGGGGAGTAGGTTAAAAGCCGATACAAAAGCAAGTGTTATTGGGATCTAAGAAGTGCATAATGGAACATAGGTGATGGGGTAAAAAGGAAGGGAAAGAACTGAGAGATAAGTACACCTTTTAAAATAAAGGGCTAGTTAATAAAGACAGGAGAGTATCAACTAGCTTTCTTTCTTTGCCTTTTCTTTCTTTCTTTCTTTCTTTCTTTCTTTCTTTCTTTCTTTCTTTCTTTCTTTCTTTCTTTCTTTCTTTCTCTCTCTTTCTCTCTTTCTTTTATTTTTCATTTAGACCAGATTTATATTTGATGAACTTACTCTTTTTTTGTTGTTCAATCACATCTGTCCCAGTTCCCCCCCACCCCCTGTTGCTCTCTCCTGCCCTGCCCATCCCCCACTTCCTCAGTCAGTCCCCACCACATTATCCGTTACCATGGGTCCTTTGTACATGTTCCTTGACTTGACCCTTTCCCTTCTTTCCCCCATTCTTACACCAGCTTCTCAATATTACTTGGGCCAGGGGAGACTTCACATATTGTTCTAACGAGAATAAAGTCAGTGTACATTTATGAGACTGATCTCTTGACTACATGTCCAAAGAAATCTAATTCTGTACGTGGACTTTATGACATACACTGGTTCATGGTTAGAGAAAATATTTACTTACAAAAAAGAGTCCTTTAATATTTTACAAAATCTTTATAGTTCTTAACATTGAAAAATGTATACATCCCTATCTCAGAAACCCCACAGTATTTTTCAAGACAAAAATGATATAAAATTAAGAGTTGTATAAACTGAGACTGCATCTTTTAAGAAACACTTAGTATCTTTATGTTAGGATGTTGTCTTTAATCTTGATTCTAAATAAAATGTAAGATTCATACATGTCATATGTTAGGGAATAAACTAGAGTTTAGACCAGATAAATATTTGGTGTCCTTGTGTTTAGTTTTATCATTCATATAAATTCCAAGTGAAGAGATATGCCACATGCTAGTGTATTTTTTGTAATGTGTTTCTTTGGTAGTATTTTAAATAACAGGGAGTACCCAAAACACTGATCATTATGGAGGGATTTAACCTCAGCTAGCTATTTTATAACCAATGCTTTATTCCAGCTCTATAATTAACATCTAAAATTAACATTTTTCAACATGACTTTAAACATTAGAGAATCTAAGTAGATATAAATACTTAAAGTACTATTGCTTTGCACTTTTTAGGCCTTTCAAAATGGAACTAAAGTCAGTCTCTTTCCACATGAAATGTGGCACAGTACATGCTTTGGAACTGTTTTATAGTTTTAAATATTTTTATGCAATTGGGTATAACTATTTCCATGTGTTTATAAAGAGTAAAAGAAGGTAACAGCCGAGATGCTGAAATGTTCTCTGTCCCTTTGCATTACTAGCCACGTGAGAGAACCGGCCTCTTCTTATCTCTAGTCTATCGGTAAATGGGACTTATTCACGTTCCTAACCTGAAGATGCTATTTAGTGCACCATAAACATAACTTATGAATTTTTACATGATTAAAATGGTCATAACTATCCAATGTTTCTTGTTGATTGAATCTGCCACCACTATTTACTAGGAAAATAAATAACACATGTTTGCTCTCTTTCTAAAAGGTTCCTATTTATTCTGTGGTCATTTCCCACTTATAATATTTCCAGCTTAATTTTATAAAACAGCTTTTATATGACTTGAAAAAAAAGGCCTTATTGTACATTGTCTTAAAGTATTTTGCCTTTGAGCTCTGGACTTTTATTTGAAGAAACATCCAACGATCCAGTTTTTCTTTCCTTTTTTTTTTTTTTTTCTTTTTGAGGCCTGTATTAACGTTGGAATATAAAAAGTGAAACAGCTGCATGCCTTGCATATGCATGCAGAACAGGCAGAATTCAGCTGTTGAGAACTTTTTCCCCACCATATTAGCAATGCTTGTGCCTAATTTGCAGTTGTCAAACAAAGAAAACAACATTTACAAGGCCTTTGACGGTCAGAGGGCTTATTGAGACGAACAAGCATGCAGAGAAAACTGGTTTGCAAGACAGCCCCCATTGTCATCATTTATTTTTTTTAAATTAAATGTATCTGGGTGACATTGGTTAGTAAGGTCATGTAAGTTTCAGGTGTGCCATTCTATGCTCCTCATTTGTACACACATTGTGTGCTCACCACCCAAAGTCTAGTCTCCTTCCGTTATCTTTGCTAAGACATGGATGTCACGAGTAATGATGTTTATGCCTCCATTCTCATGTATAAAGTTCAGTGAACATGGCTAAATCACATCTTCAATCAATAAATTCCTAGTATGCCATGAGCTCCATGTCATATATTTAACATATGTTCAAACTGAGAGTCAGGGCCTGTTTCTATACCGCCTCATTTGTGTTAAAATGGGAAGCGTCTTTGATGCATGCTTCAAGGCTTATCTCAAACTGCATCCCTTCTAAGAAGCTGTCCTGTTACCTGTGTTGAATATAATCTCAAACCTCCATATGATGTGGCAGGTTCTGCCCTGTATTATAGTTATTTGCAGATTTGTCTTATTTCTTTTCACTTTACCATGTAAACTTCTATTCATCTTCTTTCCATTCCTGCAATTCTTATATAAAGCCAGCTCTCTTGGTACCGGTTGTCCAGTCTAGAGGCAGGGTTGTTCTTCAACCCATGGTGTTGAAATCACTCATCCAGTGTTTTGCCCTGCAACTTCTGGTCACATACTGATGTTGAAGGGTTAAATTTTGATATGGATAAAGAATACACACAATTACATACAATCAATATATATGTAATAATGGTCAATTAAAAGGCATTGGTTATATAATAAATTCAATTTGACATTTTAAAGTAATTATGTGAATTTCATAAAAGTCTTTAAAATCTAGAACTGGAAAGTACTTTAAATTCAAGCAACTCACGTTACAAAAAGAAGAATCCAGATTTTAGAGACACGTAAGAGCTTTATTTCATGTATAGTCAAGAAAGCTGTTAGCACGATGGACTTCTGATTCAGTTACTAATGGCTCTTCTTTCATTTGGAAATTTTCTCTGTTAACCTTGGTTAACAGAGAAATAAGAATCATGTTGTTAGTACCATGCTGTATTTATTGTCGGACTGTAGGCTAATGATTTAATCATATTTTAAAGACTGAATTTTAGGAAGCAATACCATTATGTTTTATGCCTGTCATACCTTATTATAGGTGATTTCCAAGTGATTCACATGGAATTTTAGCCAGTCCACTTCTGCTCAACAAGCCTGTTGCATCTTCATGTTCCTGGTTGATAAGGGGGTAATTATCTTGGAGAGATTTTTCTGACAAGAAGCAGAGTCCAGAACCACCAGGGTGCGGTGCTGTGGATACCAAGCAGCTTAGAGACAGGACGATGCAGTTACTCCAGAGCCTCTGCCATGTAAGGAGCGTACAAAGTTATGGGCAAAATGAACCCCAAATGTTATAGCTCTTTTGTCAGATCCTAAAGTATGGAGTTGACAGTTTTAAGTTAGGCTTGTAATAAATGAGATTTCCCACTGTCCAAAATGAAAATAATTTTACATAATAATTTTCCAAACTTGTCTTAGAAATTATTTAAATTGTCAGCTGGGTATATAGATAATTTGCTGACAAAGTACAGTCAACCATACAAGATTCCAATAGAGAAGTATTGTAGGGGCCGGTGAGTGGTGTGAATTTGATCATGTCAAGAATCCTGGTAAATTTATGTTATCTCATCTGACTTTTGTAATAACCCTATGAGATTGGTATCATTGCCCTTCTATATCCAAGGTAAACCTGAGGCTGAGGCTCTCATTAGTGAATAATGGCAATGAAATTTAAATCCAGACTGTCTGAACTTGAAAAAGCTACATACTGTTCATTATTACATCAAGCTGAATTCATCCTAAATTTAGTTGTTGATCTCTCATTATTTGGAAATATAAACTTGATTCAAATTCGTTTCTGTGAAGGAAGAGGCTGAGTTAGCCTTATTTGTAAGTGGAGTTGGCAATTTAAATTATGATCCATAATCAACATAATCTGTTCTGCCTTTTACATTTCCAGATGTATAAAAGGGTTATGTGAGTTACGTAAACTTGAGTTATTTAATAATTATTAGGCTGACTGTAGATATTCTTTGAAATTTACATCACAAATTAGGAATATAAGCTGTTTTTATCTCTTAGGAGCACATGTCAAAAAGTTTGTGGGAGAAACCAAGACAATTGTACAATCAGGGTTTAAGGCAGGCGGAAGAGAGAAGTATACTACCTGAGAGAGCGGAGGAGCATGTTCAGGACCAAGTCAACAAGCTAAGATTGCCTGGAGGGCTCTGGTGGAGTGTCATAATTTTGCCTTTAGTTGTAGGGAGATAAGGCTTTGACAATAGCAACTGAACATATAAATTAAATAGGGTTGGAGCTAATGTAAACCAATCTGTTCATGCACAAATATTTTGTTTTATAGTTAATATATGCCACCAACAGTTCATGCAGGGGTTAGATGGTCCTCCACAAACCCTCACCACCTATCCTTATCTTTCTCTCATGCTCTTTCTTTCCACCGCCTTCTATAAATAAACCATTTCTGTTCTAGTCCTCCACCTGATCAGTAGATTCCGTCAGTCCTCGCTGACTCAAAGACACTGCTCCAGAATTCTTCCCTCTTTCTCTTCCTCATCAATTTTAATGCTCTTCATATAAATCTGCTCTTATTTCTCCTTGTCCAGACTTGTCCTGCCATATGTTAATCCAATTATTAAATAAATGAGGTACAGAGTAAATGACAATGTGATTCTTTTTTGATAAAGATAATATACAGAAAATGAGAAGTAAATATTTGACATTTGAGATCATAAAATTATAAAGCCCTTATAATTATTTAGAGTTGAAAATAGACTTAAAGCTGGAGTGATTTATTCTTGTAGGTTTCATTGGCGAGAGGATGCTTTAATTGTAGGAATGCTTTCATAAATGGAAAACCTCCAGAAGCTGCAGATCATCTTGGAGTGAAGGAATTTAGGACTCACAACTACTAATGATGTCAAGAGTGCCAAGGACACGTGAACGATGAAAGAAATCTGTCACAATAAACACTAGCTCTCAAGATGCATTGGTGAGGTATTTGGAATATGTAAAGTTGGAATGGCCTGGTTAGAAGGCTAAGTAGTTGTGCCTTGTTACACTTGGCAATGATTGTGGGTAATTGAATATTTAGTGCATTTGAAGGACAAATGGACCCCAGAAAACTGATACCATGAGAAACTCAATGTCTGAAATTTAACAGTGTAAAATTACAATAAAAGGATAGATCTAGCCTATATATGAAAAAAACTATTCCATTTCTCAATTTATAGATATTTGCTGGGCATCTATGTGTAAAAAGCTGTGAGATAAAGCTACCTAAAATAAGTAGCTTCTGTCAATACTGTATGTGTCACTGCATGGGTATATTCACTGAGATCATCCGGGAGTGACTAAAAAAATTAAGAACTAAGTTTTCTAGCATTTATTGAGCTGTTGCCATCTGCCTGTTATTATACCAGACAACTTTCTTTAAATGATCTCATTTAATTCTTACAGCAATCCCCAAAAGTGAGTATTACTTCCTTCTTTTCTATGGAAGGAAGTAAAGTAACTTACCCAAAGTAAGGCAAGATTGTCTGTTTACAAGTTTCAAAGGAAAAAAAGTGTTCATTTCAGACTGGGATTTTCAAACATTTGTCTCAGATTGGGTGGTGAAGAATGAAATAATAGGTAAGAGAAGTGTAAAGATATTACAAGTCAGGGTAAGAAAGGAATATTAAGGGCCATGAATAGACCAGCCTGGTTGAAAGAGAGCATACGTGCAAAGGCAGATGGGAAATATATTTGGAAAGGGAAGCTGAACCTAAATTATAATGCATCTATGTACTTGTAAACAACTCTCTCCTACCTCTCATCTTTCTAGTTTTTCAATTTCATTGAGAGGAAAGTGGTTTTAGTATCACAGTCTCTGTTTTGTAGTTATTTGGTTAATAAAAGATCAAAGTTGAAAAAAGGAGGATCTGAGTTTCAGAACCCCTATCTCGTAGTAATTCAGCTTTATGAAAAGATGCCCAAGCTTCACTATTTGGCTCTAATTCATAATTTGTGCCTAATATAGTCTACACCTCAGATATGTATGCATATAAAGCCAATTCCAAGCAACTTAAAAGTAACACAGGAAATTCAGGTTAGCATTCGTCACAGTTTCCAATGGAAACAGCTTCTTCTATTTAACTTGTGATGAAATGAAAATGCTATACCTCATTTTTTTTCACTCTTTTAGTGCAATGCCTCCTTCTTCTTGTCTAGCCAAAATTTCACAAACTTGGACATTGTGAAGAATACGCTCTTCCTGGCCTTTAATTGTGCGATGCTGAGGACTGTTTTCTGTAAAGGACTAAAAAAATATGCTTTTCAGAGATGATGAGTGTTGCTCAGTGGTAAATCTTTGTGTAAAAACGTGTTAAATTTTAGTCATTTTCTGTGGGGTTGTAACATCAGCAACTGGCATGAGATGAATCAGACTGATGAATCCAGTTCTTTGCAAAGCAGACAGCGTGATATAATGGCACTGTAAAAATCTCCCTTGGCAACTTCTGTAGCCACGAAGTGCAAAGGGGGTGTTAGATATTACTATACTTGGAAAGAGCAGGAGTCCTCATTTCAACCATTGAAATTATCTGAAGCCATCTTTTACCATTTCCTTTAATGCTCATAATGTGAATATCATCAGGATCTGATCTCTTGAGGAAGACAGACTTACCCTAGTTTTCTGTGGGGTCTTGGAGCCTTTTCAAAGTCTAAGAACCTTTTCTACAAAGGGGCTGTTTCAACAATACACATCCAGATATATTTTTGTCTTTGCATACTATCAGTCTTGCCAAGCATCATTTCAAGAATTGAATGTTTAGTTCTTTGCAACTGCCATAGTCTCCCTTGGAAGGTCACCTTCTGTGAAAACTGAATCGATACAATTCTTCCAAGAGAAATTTTGAGATGGGTTATATCTTCATAATTTTAAAAGAAACATGTATAGTACAGAAATCTCATAAAGCAATTTTCCTTTAGCAAGGAGTTGTAAATGCTGTCAGGATATGTTAATTTAGGAGTGGCAGGGAATATAATTGACCACCGGCAGCCTTCCGTCTTTTCACGGAGCTAACCATGGATCCTCAAAGTGATGAATGCTAGCACAAAAGTGTTAACTTAGTTCTATTGGAGCATGGAGCAGAAAGAGACTAATTCCAACCAACTTGGCATAATTGTCTCTTGCCTGATTACATGAAGCTATTGACTATTATAGAAGTGGGAAATCTGTTTTTAGCCACAGTTTGCTTAGAGCAGCCAAGTATACTTTCCCCAATCCTAACCAGGGTAAATCCTAGGAAACAAGTTATAGAAACCATGTGGCTTCGATTCCTGGAAAACAGCACCTACATCAGGTCACTCTAACAGCCTGTTTCTAGGTGACAGCAGCACCAATGTGCTAGTTAGGAGGAGTTTAGAAGTCTCTCCAGCTGCTATTTCTTTTTGCCTGTTACTACTGCCATTCTGTCTCCCATAAAGCCTTCCTTCTATTGTCCATATTTTTATAACTATGAAATATTTAACTTCAAAAGATTTCTCCTTATGTTCTTCATTCATGGTCTATTATACAGCAAACCACGTAGTGCAGCCCTTTTAACAGTATTCAACAACCATAAGCTTATTGCTGTCAGGTGCTAATAAATAGCCTTTTGCTGATATTGGTATATTAGATTTAAAGAGATGTTTTATTTTAACGATTGGTAAATATTCTTTCACATTTAAAGGGTGCTTTTCAAAGTAAAGTGCGTTGTATGTTGATTGTAATAAATACTTCAAAGGCCCAGTTCTTGAAAAAGACCAATAGGTGTTCTATGTGATTGTTAATCTCTGGGCACTCTATGAACTGGGGTTAGTCTAATTGCTACGACAAATGCCAAAGCTCAGCTTTTTAGAGATCATGTAAGTTTATTTCTTACTTGTATAGCAGTTCAATAAAACTGCTTTGGGGGCAGCTTTTCATCTTTTGGTTCAGCGCCTCAATTTCTTTCCATTTTCTTGTGCTGCTTTCCCTTTGGATCTCATAAGCTCCTGCTGAGTTCTTTATCTCCAACCACCAAAAGGGTGAGGAGAGAGTGGTCCCTCCTAGGTGGGTTACTTATGGACCAAGCCTCCAAGTTGCTGTCTACATTCATCCATCTATACTGAACTTGCCAGAACTCAGACTCACATCCTCATCTACTTACTAGCGAGGCTAAGAAATGGTGTCTAGGTATGTTCCCAGGAGGGAAGGGAAAGAGAAAAACTAGGTGGTCTCTACCTAGTATGGCTGGATTGTCTGGTTATAGACATTCTGCCTGGATTGTAAACTGCTTATATTTTTGGTATTATATAACTTTTTCATAAAATTTTGCTTTTGCATAGAAGTATCTTTACATTGTTCCATGAGCTTTAAATGAAATAACTTCAGAATCCAATCTTTAAAATTATTTTAATGAAAGCTTTCTTATCTAAAGTGTACATTTTTAACTTCTGATAAGTATTAGAGCACAGGTGGCAAACGCAAGGCCCCCAGGCCAAATCCGGCCTGGCGCCTTGTTTCTACCCAGCAGCAATGCTGAGCTCCTTGCCCCTAGTTAAGGAGTAGTTACATTTATATAGTCCTAAAATTACACTTGGCCCTTAGAAGGCAACCTCAAGGCTGATGTGGACCCCCGTGAAAATGAGTTTGACACCCCCGTATTAGAGGTTTTCTTTCAAAGGATAATGTGTGTTCCTTATGTGTAAGTAATTGGGTTATTTCTGGATAAGATGATTAATTTACTGACCATTTTTCTCAAATAATCCTTTTTTTCTTTCTAAGAGGTTCACAATTTATTAAAATTCCCTCCCAAATCAGATGCCCATCATCTTACTGGTTCCTCCTGGTTGGCTAAGAAACTTCACCTTGGTTCCCATGCTGGCTCCACCATTAAGGATATTGACGGGAAGGTGTCTACTCCTTACATGCTAAAGGTGACTTTCTGGAGTTCAATGCCTTAGGCTACTTCCCCAGTGCACCCCTAGAAGCACTGATTTCCATGGAATGTTAATGGGTGTTTCACACAGATGCACAAAATTACACATAACATAAACACACACATACCCACACTTATGGGGATTCAATGGGCCTCTAAATTTGAAAAACATGGAGTTAAACAAAATTAAACAGATTTCACTTTAAAAATATTTCTTAAAGCCTGTGTTTAGGTGCATTTTCGCTCCCCAATAATGAAAATAATATGTAATATTTCCCAAATTTATTTGACCCTGGATACTTCACGTTCATCTCAAGGGATCTGTCTGCAGCCAAACAACACTGGGAAAATCCCACTTTACTCCACAGGAGTGGTCCTTGCGTCAGCCTAGATGCGGTGACAGTCCTGTGTGGGTGATCCTTGGGAACACAAAGTTTTTTGTAAAGGAAAGCCACCAAAATGGGATATCAATGATTTTTCTTCTGCTCAGAAGGAAATCACTTTACCTCAAGTGAGTTGTCCTCCCAATAGACACTCCAGTGGAGCGCCCTCTTATTGTGACCTATTAACTCAACCTCTTTCAGAATAAAATTAAGGTTTTTTTTGTGTGTGAATTCTACAAGCACCAGTTACTTAGTACTTCAAAAGGGTACTAAGAAACTCAGATTTTCTTATTTCTAGTAACTATCTTATCCGCATGCCTTTGGGAGATAAAAAAGATGAATGTTTATTTTTACACTGAAGGGCGATTCTGGTGTACTTGAAGAACCTTTTTAGTCTAAAGAAGGAACTCTAATGACAGGTTGGGAAGGGAACAAAATGTTGGTATTCTTTTGAATCTAAGCAGCAAGGTTTTGGTGAAGGATTTCAAATGATATGCTATTTGTAACCAAAATTATGGGAAATGACATTAAAATGTTTTCTGACCTCCAGTGTAATTTTAAGCCCCAATCCTGTGGGGTGCGTATCTGCAGTCAGGGTAGAATTGTTTAAATTATTAATTTTCTGTCCATCTTCTTTGTATATGAAATTACTGTGAATCATTTTTCCTTGTTCTGTGGTCAGTAAAGAGAGTTATCAATAATAGGCAACTAGTGGAGTACAATTTAATTTAAAAATACTGAATTATAAACATTTCATTTTTTTCTTTGTGAAAGTGTTGAGAACTTTCTTTTTAATGCACTTTCCCAAATCCTCTCTTGCTGAAGATGACATATACTTGAATAAAGATTAACATTCAAAGAGTTTTTTAAACCACATACTGTAATTTCACCAGCAGGCTAAACAGAGTGCTTTGGAGTGAACTTGCCCGGGGCCTTAGATCTTGCATCCCATCTTCAGGAGAGACTAAACAGTGCGAACCACTCCTTTGTTAATGGCTGGGGAGAGAAGAGGATAAATGATAAACAGTGAAATAGTATAATTGAATCTGGTTCTTGGACATCAATTGATGACATGCCAGCAAAACGGAGGCATTTTCAAATGACATGTTTGTTACATCAAAGAGTCTAGGCAAAGGTTAAATATCTGTGTGATAGGAGTATTTTTAACTTTGTATTGGCCACTGAAACATCCCTTTCGTCACCACTACCAGAAGAGGAAGCTGCTGATTTGAGTTTACACGGCAAATATGTACATATGAGTAATAATGTATTTTTTCTACCAATTATCTACAATGTTTTCCATTACTAGTTGTACTTATGTTTTAACAAGTGTTGATAAAGAATTTACTTTCAAGGTAATTATTTTTATTTATGCATAACCTTCTTGATTAAATATCAAAATCTTCTTAGTCCTTATGTTATTATACTAGAGCAAGGAGAGCTAAAGCTTTAAATTATAGGAAATCATTGAAAATATATAAAAAGCCCTTATGTTCTCACAGCTCTTCATTAGTCAAATATTTGTATTTGGTTATTGGAAATTAGATTTGTATCTTATTTAATAGTTTGTACTAGATATAATGTTTCAGAAATTTTATCACATTGAAGATTTAGAATTTCACATTCTCTTAGGAAAGTGAGAAACCTAGTATTGGTCTATTTTGACCTACAAGTTGTAGTTCTATGTCCTGTGAAAATGAGGCCATTCATATTTCCTAGTTTAAAGACAAATTTCATCTGTTTAAACTGGAATGTTCCAGAGACAGCTAAGGAGATACCGACGGGCCTGAAGAAAGCTTTCCCTTAAAGTCAGCAATCACATTTTTAAAAAGTTATAATGTGGGAATCCTGAAGATACCAGAACATGCATAAACATTTTAATTTAAAAAGATATTTTATTGACATCTTAAATATATACATACATAGAAGTGAACAGTTAATAAGTATACTGCTCAGTGACTGACGCAAAATGAACAAACCCATGTGACCAGATCAAAATGTAGAGTATTGTTAGTATTAGCCATCGTGTTCCCTAAGACTATGTGTCTGTGCTCACAAAGGCAGCCACTCTCCTGATTTCTAATACCTTGTATACATCCATTTTCATAATTTAGATAATTAGTATCACACATTACTCAGCCTTTTCTGTTTAATTTTTTCACTCAGTATTTTTTGTATGATTTATTCCTATTGGTATAGGTAGTTTTAATATGCTCATTTTTAAAATAATTTTAAAACATTTAGAATAGTTTTATATTTATAAAAATCTTGCACATGCAATACAAAGTTTCCATACATGCCACATCTAGGTTCTTCTGTTGTTAACATCAGACATTAGTTTGGTATATTGATCACTATTAGTAAACCAATATTGATAATTATTAAATAAAGGCTATATTTCATTCCGTTCTCCTTAGTTTTTACCTAATGTCACTTTCCTGCTCCAGCATCCATTCAGGACACCACATTCCATTTAGTCATCACCTCTCCTTGGGCTTCTCTCATCTGTGACAGTTTCTCAGACTTTCCTTGCATTTGATGGCTTTGACATTTTTGAGGAGTGATTGTCAGATATTTTGTTGAATGTTTCTTCATTGGGATCTGGCTGATGTTTTTCTCATGGTTAGACAGAGGTCATGGTTTTGCTTTTTTTTTTTTTTTTAAACACTACAGAAACAACATACTATTTTCCTCATGTGTTACAGGTTATCAATGTGATTTACTACTGTGGCTGTCAATATTGATCTTCTGGCCGAAGAGGGTTTGTCAGGTTTCTCTGCTGGACATTTGTTCTCTTCCTCCAGCCCTCTCAACACTGTACTCTCTGGAGGGAAGTCACCCTGGGCAGCTGATCCTTTGGGAGTGGTGTATGTCTCCCTCTTTGAAGGCAAAATATCTGCATAGATGCGTTAAATTCTTCTGAATGGGAGATTTGTCTATTCTCCCCAACGTAGTGATATGTTCACTTATTTACGGATGCTATTATAAAACCAAAGAGATTTAATTCATACTTTGGATTATAATCCAGTGCTACTTTGTTTTCTTGCTAAAATTGTTCAAGCTTTGACCCACTGGGAGATTTTTCAGTTGGTTTCCATGCTCCTTGGGTATATTCTCATCATTGTGCGTGCGTGTGTGTTTTTAAGCACTTACTTGTGGCACTATGACATGGTCCAGGCTCATCTTCTATGTCCTACCCAGATCCTGGACTTGGACTTTCCTCAGGGAGCTCTGCTTTATTTTATCAGAGATTGGTATTAGAAACCAGTAAGTCCTTGCTATTGCATTGTGTTTGCTTCTTGGCCCTTTCAGCTGGCACAGGAAGGAAATGTATATGTGTGTATATGACTGTGTATATACACACGCCTACAAATATTTCTGTGTGTAACTATCTCTATCAATATTAAGCTAAACATGAATTCAGACTGATAACTCTAATTCCGACCCATTAAAATATGGTTTATTCCAGCTTTCCCCCACCCTTTGCTTGTCTATAACCTCCTAATCCAACAGCGGGGACCCGTCTGGCTTCTACCATTCATCATCAAATTTGTTAATTGTGCAAATCCACCATACATATATAGTAACCTGAGAATTATTAACTTGCATTCATCCCCAGTGGGAAACAATCTTAGCAAGTAGAACACAGTGCTTCTATGCATTCCTTTTTGCCTTAGTCTATTTCCCCATGCACTTCAGTGAGGCTTCTAATGCACTCAGATTCTTTTGTCATATCTGTATTTTACCCTGACTTCCTAAATGATTTTTTACAATGATATGCATTAAGGTTTAATGTATCTGCTTTAAAGTTCTATGGGTTTGACAGATGTGTAGTATTATATGCACTGTTTTCATATCATACATAATAGTCCCACTAGCCTAAAAAATCCCATGTGCTATACCTATTCCCATCCACCTCCTCCTCATTGAATCCCTGGAAACCAGTAATCCCTATGTAGCATTCATAGTTTTGCTTTTTCCACAATGTCCTATAAATACAATAATAGCGCAGTAATACAATGCTTCTTTCATTGAGCAATATAAGTTTAAGATTTTGTCACATCTTTGCATGCCTCGATAGCTCATTCCTTTTAAACTCCTGAGTAGCACTCCACTGTATGCATGTACCACAATTTATTTAGTCATAGGCTGGGTTTTTACTTCAGTCCCATACCTCAACATTTATGGAGTAGCTACTCTGAGCCCAGTATTATCTTAGGTATCGCAAGGCACACAGAGAAAGAATGAAGATATCACACTGCAGGCACATATAATGTCACTGCAGAAACAAGAATTATTTTAAATAAACAACAATAAGAAGTAGTAGGTGAGAAGTGAATAGATTGTTACTGAACACTAGTGGGGTTGGGATGCCCACTGCTGAACACAGGCATAAAATAAAGATTGGTGGGGAAAGAAAAAGATCTTCATTAAAATGTTGCACAATTTAGGAGAGTGGGGGACTCCCTGACTCCAGGCCAGTCTCCTCCACAACACACAGAAATCCCAAACAGACTGAAACCCAAGACCAAGCTAGAGATCCCCCTCCATTCTCAACTGTCCCTCTGGAGCTGGAGGCTACAAGGCGAACTTCTCTCTGGTTTGAGGCTCCCTCCCTGGAGTCCGTGCTTGTCGGGCTGGTGCCTCCATTGCCTCAGCTTCCCTTGCTGGGAGCTTGGGTGGCTGCTGACTGCTGCAGCTGGCCAGTGCAGGGGCTTTGTTTGTGGGCTGCCACCTGAGGCTGTCTTGGATTGGTGAGCACTCTGGCCCGCCTGTCTGTGCACAGATTCAAGAGGAAGAGAGAAAACAGTCCAGGACTGTCCATGTGGCTCAGAGCAGCAGAGTCCTCCAGGCTGCTGCTGGGGCACAGGTCCTGGGGTGTGGTCCAGTGGGTGGGACTCAGCCTTGGCACAAGCTGGCCCTGACTGTCCGAATGAGGGGAATCAGAATGGGCAAGACTCTGTCTACCCTCCGTTTAAACCCCGGAACCAAAGTTCCACAAGCTCTGGAAGCATCCAGTTCTTTAGCCAATATCGTAGGCTAGACTTGCAGGTCAGCACCTCCTGGTGCAGCCATGTTAACCTCCGTGGTACATGTGTTGCTTGGACCTCTCCAGCCTGCACAAACTCAGGGCAAGTTTTCCCTCTGCAGACGCACACTGCGCTAGCTCAGTAGCCAGGGCAATGCAATACTACTGCACTGGTTTGTTTATACTTTACCCAGGAAACACAGCCTCTCCCGTGTAGTGTTGGGGGTTTCCTGTGGCCCCTCCCTCACTCTGGACACCACACAATGCCAAGAAGAAACATTGTTTAAATGCTAACAAATGTAAGTAGAAACAGACAGCTATAATATGCAATGCTCTGGGAAGGGATAATAAAGAGAAATGACCTGAAAATAAATGAAGGAAAATGCATCTTAAACCAAATTGAGTTACTTCTATGGGCCCATCAGAATAGGTAAAAAGGTACAATCAATTTAAGAAGTATACCTGGCAGTTTCTTAGAAAACCAAACACATACTTATTATTCGAGCCAGTAGTAACACTATTATGTATTTACCAAAGAGAAATGAAAATTTTTTTCACAAAAATACCTTCATAAAAAGTTTATACTATTTTATTTATAATATTTCCAAGCAACAAACTCCCAGTTTTATCTATCAATCTATCAAGGACAGAATATATTAACAAACTCTAGTACATTCATATAGTGGAATATTATTTATCACTAAAAAGGAAGAACTACTGGTATACACAACAATGTAGATGAATCTCCAAAACTTTACTCTGAGTGCTCTCAAAAAATAGTACATACTGTATTATTTTATTTACATGAAGTCCCAAAATACGCAAAACTAAACTTAAGTGAAAAAATTAGTACTATGGGGACTTTGCTTATGTGGGTAGGGAATGACTAGAAAGGGACATAAGCATACTTTCTGGGGTTGTAATGTTCTGTATCTTTGTAAGGATTTAGATGCACAGGTATGAGGGGAGACCCCCTCCCCAGCTGGAATTTTTTATTAAAAAATTGTGTATTTATTTTTACATGCTTAAACTTCAGTCGCCTTCAAAGCATTGTCCATTTGATGCAATCCATTTATAAGGCATTTTTTTCCACTGTTCAAAACGGTTTTTGAACTCATAGATTTTGGTGTCTTTTCGTGCTTCTGCTGTTTTCAGTCTTACCTCTTCCACATCAGCAAAACTTTCCCCTTTGAGAACTTTTTCCATTTGGGGAAACACAAAAGGGTGATTTGGGGCAAGATTGGATGAATAAGTTGGGGAATGGGGATCATGTCATTTTTGGTCAAAAACTGCTGAACTTTCAGTGCAGTGTGGACAGGAGCGCTTGAAAATCACCCATCATGAAATGGGAAAATGCGTCGAAAGAGTCTTCCCCAAAAATTCACTAAACCCAAACCCAGCCTCTCACAACAATGCCAGCTGGTACACTGATACAGATGGGTTCCTAGAACACTCACCCAGTGGGAGAAGCCTGTAAAGAGGCTCACCCTCCAGAAGATAACTGCACTTTTTGGGGGGTCCCCCCTCATATATGCATTTGTCAGAACTTATCAAATGGTATACTTAAGATTTGTGTATTCACAGAAATCTTACCTCCAAAGAAAAAAAAATACTGTAAATAATATTGAACTACATGATATGCACACAGAAATATTTGGGTTGAAGTGTACTGATGATTGCAACTTTGAAAAGAATAAAAACTATAAATTGATGGATAGAAGAATGGATATATGGATAAATATGTAATAAAGTGAGTGTATAAAATTTTAATTGCAGAATCTAATAGGTATATTGGTCTTCACTAAAAAATTCTTTTAATCATTTTCTGTTTTAAAATTTGTATAAAAATATTTGAAAAAGAATTCAGAATCAAACCAACTTTGCACGACTTCCTCCACTACCCCCTGGGCTGTGCCATAACCATCTCTCTCCTGGAATATTGCTTTGATTTCGCCACAGGTCTCTCTACTTCTGTCTTTCCTGGCCCTTCTGCAATCCATTCTCATTCCAGTAGCCAGATTCTTTTGGATCTGTAGGTGAGATGATTTTAAGCCAAGTTCTTGCATTGATCTACAAAATCTACAAAGGCCTGCACAATCTTTCACCCTGTTAACGCCCTGACCTCCTCTCCTCATACTTTTCCATGACTACATACTTTCCTTCTAACCGCAACGTCCTCCTTGCTGTTCCTTGAAGAGGCCAGACAGGCTCTCTCACCTTGGGGCTGTCAGGTTGAATCTATGTAGAAGGAGTCGAAGCAGACACAGGGGTGACATCATAGGAGTGTCTGGGAAAAGAATGTTGAACTCTAGAGGATTTGAAGTAATGCACAAGTATCCCATACATCAGGTGCATTAGAAAAAAATGTGAAAGGTGGGATTTTATTCAATCCTACGATAATTATTAGAGAATGAATTATGTAAGAAAAATGCAAAACACTGTGGTAAAAGTTCTGTATGACTGCTCCATTACCATCAATAATATTTAATGTTTCTTTTGCTTATAATCAAGCAGAAAACATATTCAGGCCCCAGGGTGCATACTGCGAACGGGATGCTTGAGCATATGTTTGGCTAGAAAATTCGACTTGCTTCCCGTTGAAGCCATGGACTTAAGTAATGAGGCCGAGTACATTTATCTGGCACCCCCACCAAAAAATCTGATCATCATTGCCAGATTGGAAGTGTGTCTGGGGTATTTACAGGTTAAAAATGAGTGTTAGGTTAAATTAGCTGCAGGTGATCAGAGGCACTTTGAAACTCAGCTATAGTGATAGGGAATTAGCCAAGTGATAGTGCTCTTAAAACAGCCCAATTAAAATAGAAGATGTAAAAAGCCTCTTTATTGGAGGATAAAAGCTTAAGCAATTCTTTTCCTGAAAGGCAGATATCATAGTAAGTTAGGTTGAACCTAAAAAATTTCATTTATTGTCATGTTAATGTATTTAATACTTAACTATTAGGAAATGATGACAATTGAGAATAAAATTAAGTATTTCCCATGTCATCAATCCCATACACCTCCATATCACCCTGCAGGAATGACTTGCTGAGCTGTTTTCAGCGGCGTCCTCCAAAGATAAATATTAGCCTGTTTTCATACAGACTTTTTCTCCCCATATCAAGAAGGGCTAAATCTAATTTTTAAGCTGGTTAAAATATTAAAGCAGACGAATACCAGTTTTCAGTGTTATAATTAATTTCTTTCTCTTCTACTCTTATACCCTGCAGCATTAACCAGAAGTATTAAAATATATCAGTCCCGATTCACGCAGTTGTGTAGGTTGTAGAGAGCATGGGAAAAAATCTCAAAATTTTTCAGTGCTTTTGGAAATACTGTTCTGAATGTGTATTCCCTTGAAGGTGGGTTACCGATTAATATCTGGGTATCTGTCTATCATGTAAGAAAAGTACATTTTAAACCAAAGCCGTATGTAACTTAACAAATTAAAAGTTTATATTTGGAAAAGAACAGGATTAAAGCTATAAAAATTAATTTAATTATTGAATTTATTGTCTAAAATTATGTAAATAATTTCTAATTGGTAACTAAATGGTTCTTGCATTTCATTACTGATAGAAATTGTTCAACATTAAAAACTGGACATTAAGCTTCTTGTAAATGTTAATGTACTCAAAGGCCTTTGTTATGCCTACTTCTCATTTAAATTTATAGGAAAGATGATTATTAAAACTAATATTTTTCTTAGGAATATGAGTGTAGTTATTACTATTTGATAATTGGCTTCTACACATGTTCAATTTATCATAACTGTTTATTTTATAGATACCACAATTAGCTTTGAATCAGGCATGGTATAAATTGGCATATTAACATCATATCAACAAATTATGTGATTGAGCAAAGTTTCAAAGACTTATTATAAATTTTAAGAAAAAATTATTTTTTAAAACTTTGATATTTCTGAAGTGCTGAATTTTCAAAAATTTTTTGCATGTGTTTTATTTTTAGAGGAAAATGAAAGTGCTCCTGAGACATTACTTAAAAAAATATACAGAGAAACTAGATGAGGGTTTGTTTTGTAAACTAATGGTGAAAAGAATAATTTCTAAGTATCTATTCTTCTGGAGTAATATTTTAAATAAAAACCCAACAGAAAAAGTTTTCTATTTCTTTTTGACCCTATAAATTTTGATTTTCCTTTCAAGAAACTCTGTTGAATATTTTAAAGATTGTTAACAGTCTTTGAGGGAGGGAGTAACTAGAACAAGATTTACCTTCCTGTATTAAAAAAAATGCCCTGGCTGGTGTGGCTCTGTGGATTGAGTGCTGGCCTGCAAACCAAAAGGTTGTTGGTTCAATTCCCAGTCAGGGCACATGCCTGGATTGCGGGCCAGGTCCCCAGTAGGGAGTGTGTGAGAGGCAGCCACACATGGATGTTTCTTTCCCTCTCTTTCTCCCTTCCTTCCCCTCTGTCTAAAAAGAAATAAAATCATTTAAAATTTTTTAAAAATCCTATAAAAAATGTAAAAAAAGACATAACATATGAAAAAATGAGTTTAGCTATTGGAAAGAAGAAAATTCAGGAGAGTGACTCCCTAGACGGCCTGCCTTAGCTGTAACTCTCCCTAGCTCACTGCACAAATAGTATTGTCATTCGGGGAAGGAGAAATGCAAAATATCCCAACTGTTCTGTACAAGGTGAGGAGACAGAGTTTGGAGTGGCCAAAGTGGCTAGACTTGGGGCAGAGTGCTGGAGAGCTGCACAGTGAAAGAGTGAGAGAGAGGCAGAGAAACAGAAAGAAAGAGACAAAGAGATCTGGAATGCAGTTTTCAGCTTAGTGTTAATCAACACACACATACATGTGACGAAACTATATGAGGCTAAGAAAAGGCCCAGAATGGAAAAATCAGACAATCCTTGGAGCTCCAAGGATTGTGTTGTCACAGCCAAAATGTAAAGAACTCCTAACACACAGGATATTGAATGGAGTCCTGACCAGCTTGTTGTCTTACTTGTGAAGCAAAATCAGTCCTAGACCAGGGGTTGGCAAACCATATAGCCCATGGGTCAAATTCAGCTTGTGGTTTTTATGTAGCACTCTAGCTAGAAATAGTTTGTAAATTACTAAAGGATTATAAAAGAAGGGAAAGGGGAGAAACACAAATAACAAAAGGAGGAGAACAGGGGGAGGATGAAGAGGATGACTAAAATTTAAAAATTCTGCTCTGTGAGATATAGTATCAAAAAATTTAGAGTAGAAGCAAAGTGGTAGAAAATATTTGAAAAAAAAAACATCTGATCAAGCACTATTATTCTACATAAACAAAAAACTGTTAAAAATCAATGATAATAAAACAAATATCTCAAAATATGGGTCAAAGGCCTTAACAGGTAATATATTGAAGAAAATATACAGATGGCAAATAAAAATATCAAAATATATTCCACATCAAATGTCATCAGGGAAATTCAAACTAAAACAACAATGAGATATCACTACATACATGTGAAAGTGGCTAAAATCTAGAACACTGACAAAAACAAATGCTGACAAGAATATGGAACAATAGGAATTCTTTTACCTTCCTTGTGGGAAAATGGTACAATCACTTTGGAAGACACTTGGGTAGTTTCTTACAAATATGAGCATATTCCTACCATATAATCCAGCAGTCAAACCCCTTGATATTTACTCAAAAGAGTTGAAAATATCCCACACAAATGTTTATAGCAGCTTCATTCATAATTGCCAAAATTTAGAAGCAACTTGATGTCTTTTAGTAGGTGAATTGATAAATAAACTCTGGTACACCCAGACAATGTAATACTAGTCAGCACTTAAAAAAATGAGCTACCAAGCCATGGAAAGATCTGGAGAAATTTAAAATGTATATTATTAAGCTAAAGAAGCCAATTTGAGAAGGCTTCTCAAATACTTCTCATACTGTATAATGCCAACTACGTAACATTCTGGAAAAGGCAAAACTACAGAGACAATAAGGATATCATTGGCTGCCAGGGGTGTGTGTGGGTGAGGGGAATTGGATATATGTCTTTACATATTTATCCTAACCCATTAGGACAAATATATAATGTATAATACCAAGCATGTACCCTTAGATAAACTATAGACTTTGGATAGTTACTATAAGTTAATGTAGGTTCATCCTTGGTAAGAAAAATGTACCATTTTGGTGAGTGATGCTAATAGTGGGAAAGACTATGAATGTGTGAGAGCAAGGATTATTTGGGAAATCTTTGTATTTTCCTTTCAATTTTATTATGAGCCTAAAATTACTCTAAAAATAAAGTCTTTAAACCAATCAAACAAAAAACTCTATAGCAATATCCCTCATGCAAAATATTAGCAAATCAAATCCAACAATATATTCAAAATATAATATATCCTCATCAAGTAGTATGTATCCCAGAAATACAAAGCTGGATGAACATTTGAAAATCAATTAACATAATACATGATTTTAGTAGACTAAAAGAGAAAAATCAAATGATCATTTTAATTGATGCCAGAAAATCATTTGAAAAATTCAATATCTATTCATGTTTTTGAAAAACCTTTTAGTAAATGAATAGGAGAGAATTTCCTCAACCTGATAAATGCTATCTACAAAGAGCCTGCAGCAAACATCATACATAATCAGATGAAATGCTTTCCCCCTACTGCCTGGAACAAGATAAGGGCGTATGTTCTTACCAGCTCTTTTCACCATGATACAGAAGTTCCTAGCAAAAACAAAAAGAAAAAAGACTCGTGGACATGGACAACAGTGTGGTGATTGCTGGGGGGAGGTATGTGTAAGGGGACTAAGTGGTCATAGAAAAAATACAATAAATATTAAATTAAAGAAAGGTTCTTAGCTAGCATCATAAGACAACTAAGAGAAATAAAAAAATGCAGATGCAGAATACCAACATTGTTAAATAAATGAGCATGGGGATAGCAAGTATTCTTGTTTAATGCACCTTATGTATTTCCAGTGCAGATTAATATAGTTTTTCTCTTTATTTTGCATACTTAGATTTTCTCTTTCTCATTAGATTAAATAAAGAGGTCAATGAACTTCACAGTGGTATTTTTCCAAATGAAACCTTTTTTTTTCTTTCTTTCAGTAAGTGCTTTTAAAAGGCTAATGTCGAATAATGTCTACATTATACAGCCTATTTGTTAAAGCCTGTTAATATTAACCAAATAAGTATTTTCATATTCTTATATGGCAGTTAGCCTACTCATTTTTTTTGGCTAGCTCTGTCATATTCTAGTATATTCTTATAGACATAATAACTGCCAGGAAAATGTTTGGCCAGGCCTCATTCAAGTAAGTGAAAGGATATTCAAGATTATGTGACATGTATATTTAGAATATAATATTTCAAGTTAGATTTGGCAAGAAAACAGTCATGCACTAAAACATGTGAGATGTCTTGAATCCTTTTGGGAAAAAAAACCCTCAAAAGAAAATAATTTAGGAGTTACTAACATTTCTCTTAGCTATGACTTCTCAATAAACTTTTGGTTCATTTGCATTTTTTGACTAGTTTTCTTTCCATACAAACTTTGATCAAACATGCTCTTCTTTCCAAGTGTTCTTTGTTGTAAGAGACCATGTGATTTATATTTTCATGTGAATTCATATACACTGAACAATGATCCTTTGATGTATTTCTTTGGGAGATTATGATGGTGTTGGGGAACTTTTCTCCCAATTATGTAAAAACAGTCTGAAGCATGCGAGGCCTACGGATACAGGTGGAGGTGCACATATACATAGAATATCATAATAAATATAATTACTTATTCTGGTTGATAACAATTAGAAACCTAGGCCATCCACTGTACTACAGTTCTGGCCTCCAGTCTTCTTCAAGTCATACACATGCAGCCAAGTTTGGCAAATGACTTTGCAATATATCCTACCACTTACTGTTTGAGATAACTTCTCTATTGTCAAATTCAAAGTAATTTTTTGTATAGTACACTGAAGAAAAAATATGTAATGAAAAAAACCCTAGCTGATTTGATTTCAATTGTTTTGATTTCTCTCTCTCATCGTCTTTCTCATGTCAAAACCAATTCCAGTTGGTTTTACTTAAAAGAAAAAACACCAAAATTAATGGAGACATTGATAACAAGACCATTAAAGTATTAGTGATGGTTGCAGATATTAGAGGCTGTGAGCTTGGTGAGGAGGGCTTGCAAAGCCCTTTTGGTATAGAGATTGGAAGATGAAGAGATCAAGCCCATTCGTCTCTTCTCTGGGCTGTGTGCTTGTGGAGACAGATCTTCAGTTCCACTAACGTTGCTCAAGAACATGCCTGGGGAGTCTGCTCTAGGACACTGCCAAAACAGCTTGGGAAACAGCTGGTGATAGTTCTGGCTTCATTCCCCTGCTCAACAGCTGATGTTCAGAAGGAGAGAGGCAATTGAGTGGGTGTGTTCTGAGCCCCAGCATCACTGCTTCCCCTTCAGCTGCTCCTGCTCCCACTCCAAGGAGCAGGTCAGAGGGCTGGCTTCCTAGAAGCGGCCTCAAAAGGAGGACAGTCCTACAGCATTAGGTGCTGGGGGAAAAGTGATTTTGATGTGTCGAGTTCCAGGGCCAGGAACAGAGCACACGGAGTGCTGTCATCTGCAGAGGAACCCCTATTTCAGATACACTATAAGAACTCTCTCTCTCTCTCTTTTTTTAATGGAACAATAAAATATGTATGGGATTTGGTGACTTACCATTTAAGATAAACTCTCTCAATTAACATAGTTTTCATTATTTATTTATTATTATTATTTGTAGTTTGCACTTCTTTTCTTTATTTTTATTATTGACATTATTGCAGATGTCTCCATTTCCCCTCCATTTGCCTGCCTCCACACAGCCTCCACCCCCTTCCCCTCTGGCCATCACCACACCGTTGTCTGTGTCTATGGGTCATGCATACATGTTCTTTGGCCAATCCTTCTACCTTCTCTCTTCCAATCACCCCTTTCCTGTGACAGCTGTCAGTCTTTTCCATGGGTTCTTTGGCCAATCCTTTTACCTTCTCTCTTCCAATCACCCCTTTCCTGTGACAGCTGTCAGCCTTTTCCATGGGTTCATACCTCTGGTCTCTATTTTGTTGATCAGTTTATTTTGTTTATTACATTCCAAATATAAGTGGGATCGTATGGTATTTGCCTTTCTCTGACTGGCTTATTTCACTTAGCATAATAATCTCCAGGTCTGTCTATGCTGTAACAAAGGGTAAGAGTTTCTTCCTTTTTATGGATGCATAGTATTCCATTATGTAAATGTACCATGGCTTTTTTTATCCACTTATCTACTGATGGGCAATTGTTCTGTTTCCATATGTTGGCTGTTGTAAATAACACTGTGATGAACGTCGGGGGTACATATATATTTTTTCAAATTGACATTTTGGAATTCTTAGGATATACCCCAGAAGTGGGATCACTGGCTAAAAAGGCAGTTCTATTTTTAATTTTTTGAGGAAACTCCATACTGAGTTACCTTTAAAAAAAAAACACAACAACTCTGGGCCCTATTGACTAGAAAGTTCAAAGGCAATGGCTTTAGATACAGATGCTATTCTTAACTATTTTCCCTTTTAATGGACTAATCATAGTGGAACCCCCCCCAAAAAAAAACAGGAAGGCTTGAGATAGGAGTGGTGGCATCAGTTTTATCAACATCTAAGGTCTCTGTGCACAAATCCCTCTATTTCCCGCAGCCATATTTTCTCTCTGTGAAATGACAGAATTGGGTAAAATAAATTCTATCTGCAGTCCCTTGAGCTAAAATCAGTACATTATAATAATTCTGGATCAATGTAGAATGACTTTAATCCCTCTTCTGCTTACTAGCCTTTCCCATATTTGGAGAATGCACCTGTGTCCACCCAAATATTTCCTCCTTTAAGCTCACATTTGCTCTTCTTTCATATTTTCCTCGGTTTCTATTGGATGAGTTTAAACATGCTCCAGAATGTCACATTGGTTCTTAAACCATAGCTTCAAAATCACACCTGGTATTACAAGTGTGGTCTGGTCAGTTCAGAATAGCACTGTTTTCTGGAGTTATACCACTCCCTTGATTTTTGTTGAGCTTGAAATCAACCAAAATCACAAAACCATTTTAATTTGTTACCTTTCATTGCTGTCTATGCTAAGCTTCTGCTTTATATTTATTCCTTATCTTTTTAGATTCAAGTGCAGAAAGTTTGTCTTGTCTTTATACGTTATCTGCATTTTAACAGGAGCACAGCTTTTAAAGATCGAGCATTTTTGTTGTCAGACAGGTGTTTCCATCCTAAGTCTGATACTTCATGGATCTGGAACATTCTTAAACCCAGTTCGTTTTGATTCTTTCATCTGTAGAATGGGAATATTCACCTGATGGCTCTGTGTGACCGTTCACTCACTTTACACATGTCCACACTTGGTACAGCACCTGGGACACAGTGGGTGGTCAGTGATGAGTAGTCGTTCCTATTGCGCCAACTCCATTTTTCATGGCACTTTCCATCTCACTGAAGTTTCGTCAATAACCCAGCCACATTTTCCTCAGGGCTGTGATGGAATTCTTCCGTAGGAAAGCACTGAGGTGCGAGTCCTGAAGTGTGCTCCTAGAGCTCTCTGGTCAAGAAGTGAGGTTTTCGGTTTCTTTGTTTTAGTCATTTTTATTAAGCACTTCTTGGGCCACGTTATTCTATCATGTACCTGCTCACCTAATATTATTTTCCATATCTCATATCTCCTCCTCATTCATAAGAAAAATGTAAAAGAATTAAGCTTTCTTCTGACCAAATGTATTCCTCCTAATGTTTTTCAAGTGATCATCAGTGTCCATTCTGAGTCTTCACCAACAATCTTTTGTTTGTTCTAGATTCTTGTCCAAATATATGTCAAGTTCCCTGACACTACGCTGAAACATTCTGTTCATTCCCACCAACATCCCTAAAGAGCTAGTGCTGGAGGTTTAACAATTTCTTCCCACAGCATGTCCATCCCCATGGGCCAGGTCAGAGAACCTGCGATAGCTCCCCGGCTGGGGTTTCACGTGTTCTCTTACCTGGGTTTTTTACCACTGTGCTTTCCTTCCCTTCAGAAGCATTTGTTTCCAGAGGCTGGAAGCTTCTATTATGAGAAAAGCATTATGAATTAGTGGGAGATCGTTTAGCTGCCAGAGAACCCAACCCAAGGGAGTTTGTCAGGAAACGACCGAACAGCCCAGGAGCGACATGGCTTTGCCGTCCCTGGAGACAGGGATTGGAACACTGTCTTCAGGACATAGCTTCTGCTTCCCTGTATGTGTACTGGTTCATTTTTAAAACTTATTCCTTTTGCAGATAGTTTTTGCCCTCCTGTGTATTCAAGTCTGTGGCAGCTCCGGTACATAGGTCTTCTCAATTCCAGTGCAGAGGGACTCCTGGTTTCAAGCAACCTTAGTAAAAACTGTCTGGTGTCTCTTTGGCTCTGCTGACCCCTGAGCTAATCACCCTAACCAGGGAAATTTAAGGGTCTGTTCACCATGCTTGTGTGTCTGCTACTCCCTGAGGTAGGGAAGGATCCAACTCCAACAGGGACATGTAAAGTTGTGAATGAGGACCAAGCTCCTTCAGTGCCATCTCTCCGAACAGATCTGGTGGACCAGAGAAGGCGATACATGATTGTAACCAAACGAAAGCCTTATTTTTTTCTGAGTGTAATCTTTCTCTCATGGGCATGGGCATGCACACACATGTGCACATGTAAGCATTTGCAATGCAGAAGTCCAGGAAGAGTCAGGAAATGAAGATAATACACATGGGAAGCCTTCAGTATGAAATGGGGCTAAAAATAAGATGACTGGCTGACAGTCTGTACTAGGAATTCTTAGATCACTCGTCTTTCTTCTCTTATCGCTACAGAGCACAAACAGGAGGAATAGTCTATAAAGAGATGCACCCTGACCTTGGCAGTCCCAAGTACAGGAGATAGGAAAGGTGAAGTACTAAACTGAAAGTAGGAACATTAATCCTTCCCAGTGAATCTTGAGAGTCAGCCTCCTTTCTCAACTTAGCACTCGAATGCTGGGAGCTAAGCTGTGACATGAGGTAGAAGATTGACGTATTCTCTGTGGAAACTGACCAGTGTGAGAGAAAATATTTACATATATTGGCATTTGGGAATCCCTCATTACAGCTTGAAAATCTTGCCATACACTTAAAGCTTTCAATCAGCATTTCAGACACCTACTCTTAAACTATGAATGGTGAGTTAAGAATGACAGACATGAAGAAATCCATTACATAAATGGCAAAGATCAAAATATGTAAACAGAAAATAGTAACAGAGAAAACATATGATTCAGAGTAAAGAAGACTAAAGAAAACAGACCAAACCAAAATTTTTATTTGTATTTAATATTCTTAGAGAGGTAATGAGGAGGTATTGCATTAAAACAACAACAACAAAAACAGGATGCGGTCCTGGCTGGTATGGCTCTGTGGACTGAGTGCTGGCCTGTGAACCAAAGGATCACAGGTTCAATTCCCTGTCAGGGCACATGCCTGGGTTGTGGGACAGCTCGCCAGCTGGGGGCTGTGTGAGAGGCAACCACGCATTGATGTTTTTCTCCCTGTCTTTCTCCTTGCCTTCCCCTCTCTCTAGAAATAAATAAATGAAATTTTTAAAAGACAGGATACAATAAAAAGGAATATTTATAGAGTAAGAAAGGGGACTAATAAAACTAGTCCAGAAAGTCCAACATCAGACTAAATAGAGCTGTATGTACTATTATTTGAAAAGAGGAAAGAAAATGGTCAAATAAATAAAAGTAAGATATCTCAGAATTGGAGAATGTGGGATCCAGATTAAGAGCTCACTGAATGTCCAGTACATAAATAATAATAATAATAATAATAATAATAATAATAATAATAATAATAAATAATAAACTGCATCCAAAAATAAGTCAAGAATATTTACAAAAATGTCCAGCACTCAGTAAGGTACAATTCAGCCCGAGATCCAATCAAAAATTAAAACTCAGCCCTGGCTGGCATAGCTCAGTGGATTGAGTGCGGCCTGTTATCCAAAGCATCGCAGGTTCGATTCCCAGTCAGGGCACATGCCTGGGTTGCAGGCCACGGCCCCCAGCAACTGCACATTGATGTTTCTCTCTCCCTCTCCCTCCCTTCTCTCTCTGAAAATAAATCTTTAAAAAAAAAAATTAAAACTCAAACAAAGAAGTTGGAAAACATGACCCATAATGGGGAAGAAATCAGGCAATTAAAATTGACCCAGAATTGACACAGATATTAAAATTGTCAGAGAAGAAATTTAAAAGTCAATATAATTATACTTTGTATGTTTTAAAAAAACTAAGTAGAGCCATGGAAGATTTCAAACTTTCTGAATCAAACTTTTAGAGGTGAAAAGTACAAAGTCTGAGATGAAAATTATACCAGATGAAATAAACAGCTGAAGAAGAAATTAGTCAATTTAAATAAATAGTATTAAGAACTATACAAAGCTAAGCATATATAAAAAACTTAACTTAAAAATGAACATAGCATCACTGAGCTGTAGAACAACTTCAGACAGTTGATTGGATCTCTGAAGTGCTGGAGGGAAGGGGACAGGAGGAACACACATAGACATACACATATATGAGAGATTTATGGTGAGGGCTTGGTTCATGGGACTGTGGAGGCTAAGAAATTTTGGCACCTGCCATCTACAAGCTGGAGACCCAGGAAAGCTGGTGGTATAGTTCCTGTTCAAACCCCCGGGACTGAGGTCTGCAGAGGTAAGTCCCCATCTGAATCTGAAGGTCTGAAAACCAGAGACTTTCTCCTTTGCAGTTAGTTTTGGATTATGTAGAACATTTTAGGCAGTAGGCTGTGAATAAAAGTGAACTGTTCCATTTTGGTCTGAGACCGGTAAGAGTGAGTGTATGTTCCCCATGCCCCTTCTCTTCTAGCAAAGCAATGCTCATGCTGCTTCTTCATATAGCAGCATCCCAAATGAAGACTTTGTTAGTCTTGGATTCTAAGTGACTATGTGGGGCAGGGTCTTCTGCCAGCTTCACTGAAAGTATAACATGAGCACAGAATATAACTTTGTTTTATTTAGCCACCGAGAATTTGGGACACTTTGTTTCTATATCATATTCTAGTCTCTCATAAATAATTTTATGAGTAATCATGGCCATGTAGTAAGTACTCTTTATGAGAGAGTTGCCATTTGAGTGTTGGGTTGTGAAACTTACATCTTTTAAGGGCTTGGTGGTTTAAGTGCTTTCACGTATATTATCTGGTTTCACAAGCATCAATGCTGTAGGCAGAGGAGGCTTTATTTTCTCTGTTTTACAAATTAAGAAAATGTAGCTCAGATCTGTTAAGTGACATACTCAAGAGTCCACTCATGAGAGAGAAGTGTGACCTAGATGTTTCAAGTTCAAGTCTAGAATTCACATATTCTAAATTTATAGCAAGTTGCATACTTTAATTATTTTTTTTTCTTTGATGAACATTCATATTTCTCACCATTAGAAGTCAGTTTTGTAATAAAAACTTCTATTATCTAGAGAAGGTTGTTTCCCATTATGTTACTTGCCCTTTGGGACCACATCTCGGTTCAGGTGCTGCACATTCTGTGAGGAGTGTGTAATCAATGACTGGTGTGTTTCACTGTAGGGTACATATGAGTGCATTTTCCCTCTTCAGTTTTTTTTACATATTGTAAAAGTTTTGAAATGTTTTTATATATTCTTACTGAATTTAGCTAGCTCATGAGTACCTATACTTGTTCCTGGGATAAAAAACAAACTTACCCACCCAAGAGATCTCAGTCACAAATCAGTCTGTTTTAAATGTAATCAATTCAGAATTTAAACTCAGTCCTACTTCCTGCCTGCCTTTTTCTCCTCGCTGGGACAATCTGTATGGCTAGGGGAAGGGGGTGCAGAAGGTGTGGAGATTGAATTGACACTCATCCTTCATCAGGAGCTGGGAAGGAGGTAGCAGAGCTTCCGGTTTGGGTGGGGACTGTGGGTCCTTGCTGACCTCCGCTTTTTCTATCTGGTCCATGGATCTGCTGAGGGGCCACCTGATTTCAGTGTCCCTGGTCCTCACCATGACCACTCACAGTGCACCAGGTCACAGTGCAAACCACTCTTGTCTATCTTGTTCCCACCTCAGCTGCCTCACGTTCTGTTTAGCCTTCTCAAAACTTCTCTGCCTGAGTGTGGGGGAGGTTTTCAGGTGCAGAGCTTGGGGCAATTTAGGCATTCTCTTCTGCTTTTCCAGCTGCAATAGGGCTTCTAGGAGGCTGCCCTCCCACCCTGGGGTAGAGATTCCACCCTCCACTTTCATCTGGGACAATCAGCTTCCCTGAGGCACTTGCACCTCCCTGGGCTGTGCCCTGGCTTTTATTTTATTAAGCTGCTGCTTCCTAGATCTTAAAGATCGAAGGTTTTAAAGAATTGTGCTTTTCAACTTTGGTACTGTGCTATGAGGAAATAAAAGGGGGAAAGAAAAATGAGAATTTTCTTCATCTCAACTATTGTTAACTGGTCCCCCCCGCCGACCCCGAGGATAGGGTATATTGTAAACTAATTTATTGGCAAGAGAAGGGTAAAGCTAAAAGAAATGAAAACAGTTTACAATGAGTATATAATTCTTCAAAATACCTAGGCTTTCTTGTCTCCATTGTTTTTATATTCTCCATTTGTTTATTCTGATTCTTGACCTTTGTCCAAAGAAACGTGTCTTTGACCCCTCTGTCCCCAGGCTAGTGCAGCAACAGGAGCCACACAGAGCAGGTGTGCTGGGTGTCATCATTTGCACGGGTCTCACATTGCAGCTTTGTGCTTGGTACCCAAACCTACCGATTCTCCCAAATGCCTTCAAGAGTGGTGAGCATCAAGTAAACATTCACGTTTATGGATTCATCAGTATGTTAATTGTCATTCTTTTGAATTCAAGGAGTAAAAAGATGACCTGAACAGTACTAAGACAGAAGACACTTATTTGAAGGATGCTGGACTACTTCATGTAACTGAGAAACACAAGTGCCCATAGGCCCTCAGGATGCATCGATACCACAGCACTGAACTCCTCCAGGACACTCTCTCTTGTCTCCAAAGTCTGGCTCAGCCCCTCATTCCTCTAGACAGGAGACACCGCACCAAATCCCCAAGCTTCACAGATCACCACCTGGTCATGAGGAAGGAACTGCTCTCCACCCGTTAGCTGCTCTGGTCGACCTATCTCGGGTCAGGTGTTGGCCTCAGAACTAATGAAAACTGACAGTAGCTTATTGTTACCAGCCTCGCTAAACCTAAAAAGGTCACTGGTTCTCTCTTAGACGAGGTGATCTGGAATGAACACGTAATAACTGCATTGTATCCCTTGTGAGTGTAGCAGAGTGATGAACACATAGTAGGCAATCACAATTGTTTGCTGAATAATTGAATACTTTGTTGATGGATTTAAGAGAAGTGGGAGACTTGTCCAAGTCCAGGGGGCAGTAAGATGAAAGCATTTTCTCTGAATCATTGTTTCCTTGCATGGATCCAACTTCATTGTGCACTTTATGAAAAACTATCCTCCCGATGTATGGAAAGAATCCCCAAAGTGATTAATATGCATTAATATGGATTAGTAAGGGACATCTAAGTTAAACCATAACAGTTCAATTTGAAATGAGTGATTTTTCCTAATTTTGAAGGTTTTATACTTTTGAAGGTTTTGTAATTCCTTACCAGGTCCTTCTTTTTGGATAAAAGTGCAAAATACTGTTTTGAAGGTTCATTTATGTAAGCAATGGTGAATGACTGACTGCTCACTTGGCTTATGTTGTAAAAACCTCTTTTCTGCTGTTCGTGGGCTTAGCTGTCCCACCACATACCTCAGCACTGGGTGTGCGTCATGCTGCACGGGACGCAGAGCTCCCGAGCTCGGCCTTAAGTGCCGTGACAAGTCTCCTCTGAACTCTTAAAGCATTCCGATGCATCACCGTACTTTTATGAGATTTGTTGATTAGTTCATTGGATTACTGTTAGTTTTGGTCACAGGTAAAGAGACAGAGGGCTAGAGAAGAGAGTATTTATATGTTCAAGGAAAGGACTGCATGGAAATCAAAGTTCTCCCTCCCACCCTCAGGTACTACATACAAACCTAAATTGTGCATGGATTTTGAATGAAAGTGTTTCTAATTAAACTTCTTATTCAGGAATAATATTGTGCACATTCATCCAAAACAAAGTATTTTCCATGTAGAATAAATGTTATGATTGTATAAGATGCTGAAGTGGGATATATATGTATACAGACATGTATACACACAGCATATACACACATGTGTCATATATGTACACCTGTGACGATCTATATCCATATCCACATTCGATGTAAACTGTCTCAGTGCTGTTTGGTCGTCACCCAAAGGCATCAACACATTGTCTGTCTCTCCTGAAGTTGTGGAATATGCTGAATTAGACATTAAATGTGAAAAACCAAGTGGGCATGTTGAAAGGAAGACATCGTGAGTCACTTAAGGATCCCAGAAAGGAGGCATAATACAGTGAGCAGATCACTATGTGAAAGCTCTATTTCTTCTGATGAGGATGTTGGAATGATATCAAATCTAACATTCTGTTTTATCCAATTTATAATTATAACAAAAAAACTTTTAAAATTGTATTTTCTGTTACCCTGCTGATAGTGACTATTGTTATACTAAAACCTGATGTAATTGTCATCATCACATATTACTGTGGAGTGGTTCATTGGTCATAATACATTATTCAAAATAACTATCAGAGAAATTCTTGGGACTAGCTAGATATTTCTAGAATATATTAACCTAAAAATTAGAGGTGCTTATTGTGCACTGCCTCAGAATTAAAGTAATGGGACATACTGGAAAATGAAAACATTCTTTTTTGTTGGAATTAGACCATAAAATGAATTAGTGTATTTTTCACCATATCCCTTTCCAAAAATTGAATGTGATTGTTTTTCTTACTTTTTTTAGTGGCATGCATATTAGAAGTTTTATAGCTGATCAATTCTACCAAACTAGTGCTTTAAAATAACCAGGACATGAACTCTTTAACAAGATTCAGTCAGTTCTATTTTTAGTTCCCCTAAGCTATGAACTATTTGTACACCCATGCTTCTGCATAATAACTTTTCAGTGTGGTTTCAGTAATCATTCCAGAAGGCATAATCTCAAAATATCTATATGCATAAAGAATATATTTAAAATAAAGGCTAAATTGGCTGGCCACGCATTAAACTGTTTGCCTGTGAAATCCCTTTGTGAAATATCTCCACACAGGAGATATTCCAGCTAAAGGGAGGGCACGACACACTTTTTTTTCTTACTATATTGTATCACCATAACTCTCTTTGGAACCACTTCTCAGTGTCCTCTTAAATCTCTCCTTTCTTCTTCCTCTAAGATGATGATCCATTCTGAGAATTCGCTCTTAATTTAGTCCACATATATAGCAGAAGACAGTGAATTTCCAACTGCTTGCCCTTAAATACCATACTTAATAGTTGACATGAGAGATGCTGGTAATTTTGAAAAAAAGAAAAAAAAGTATGTTAGCACCAGACTCACTCCCCTGAATCAGAGATAAAGGTACAAAGAGTGAACACTGTGGGTTTCTTTGAAAGAACGCTGACCTTCTATGTTTCTTAATGAGGAACTTTTTTTTTAAGACATTCGAAGGGAAGACATCTAACAGAGCTGTATTTTGAGTTTCAAAATAAAAATATATTCCTATTTAGCTTTTCTTTAATAAAGAACATGAGTGAAATCTTCTCACAAGTGAATAATGCTTTTATAATTTAGTCCCTCCCATCAGTTCTGCTCTTTCCTAAGACAATACCCAGGTGAGCATGCTGTGTTCCTTACTGCTGTCTTCCTGCCCTCGCGAGTGTGAAGACAGACTAGACCCAGACTTACAGTCTCAGACTCTAGTAGTGCAGAAGAATCTTCCTGCACTGTAGCATCAGTTTATAAATTGTGCTCTCCCTCCAGCCAAATATTATCACTTTCTCAAGTTGTTATAATCAGATTGTCTGGTAAATGAAGTATCACATTTTTCTAGATTTTTGGCAAACATGCCCCCCTTATATCAATCTGGCCAATGTTTACAGATAAAATAAATAATTAGTAAATTAATTTTAATCACTCCTGAAAGCAGTTTTTATTTACTAGGTTTTGCTGTTCATGTGGCTTTAGAAAATATAAATGTAATTCTATGAACTTGGTTGTTTTCTGAGGTCTTGCTTTTCTTACCATGAATAAGGGTTCAAGTCACCTAAATACAAGGGATCTTAAGATAAAGGATTACAAGTGAATGAAGACTCTCAATTTTGTATTTGGTAATTTTTATGGCTGCCACAAAATAATGTTTGTTTCTGTTCTATCTTTATCATCTTTATGGACACATATATTTTTAAATGATATGCGATGATAGTTTTTGAGCATGTGCAAAAATATAATTCAGCTTTATTTAGGTGTGCATATTTATAACCTCTAAATGCAGGTACTTGTACACTATCTCTTTTAGATTAAAAACAAATTATATACTTTCCTACCCAATGGCTTTACCTATTTTTCTTATATAAGCACATGACATCACCATTTAAATCAGACCGATTTCTAAGCACCACAGCTGTTACTAGTTATTTAGAAGTCTAATTTGAGCAGAATGTGTCACGCCAACTTTGCACACACACGCTCACACAGGCAGTATTCACATTAAAACTTTCACCTCTATTAAACAGCAACAGTTCTTCAAAATTTCCAACACTCTACTCTTAACAACTAAATAAAATGTGTCTTTGAGGAGTAACGTGCCTATTTTATTTTTATTCTGGAAGGCAAGTCTTGTATCGAGTGGTACAATTTCGTTGCCCTGCTGTCCCTCCCATCAGTTCTGTAAGGTGCCTGTGACACTGGGCAAGCTCAGTCCTCCCACCTCAGGGTTTTATTCTTCCCAAATGAAGGGGGAATCATTCTTCCCAAATGAAGGGTGAATCTCTGTGACTGTTTCCCATGGGGGTCACATAGATATAGCCATCAATATTGAAATAGCATTTGCTCAGGCAAACAGAAGCTTTATTAGCCTCTACAAGAGTTTGCTCCTTAGGGAGACTAAATTCAAAATGGCACAAGCCATCTGTTGTCGTGGGATATTTTGGTTCCTTGGTGCTGCACCTCTCTCTCTCCTTTCTCTCTCTCTTTCTCTCATTTTTTGGTTATACAAAGTGACAGCTTTATACTCCATTCTTAAATTTCAAGTTGACTGACTCATAAAAAGGTAACGGGTCCACAAATCTTTGTAGAAAGGCACACCATATGTCTAGAGCAACTGAAAAATCATATTTGATATTGAGCACAAGAGTCAGTTCAGTGACTAGTGGGGACACTCCCCGTTGCTTCAGCTGTGGAGCACTTTGACAAACAGGAGGCTGTGGGGAGGTCCAGACGGGTGCCTGTGGCAGGGGTCTGCTTTTGTGTGCACCTCTAAATCCAAGTGTCAGAAGGTATTTGGCTGAACTGGAATTGCTATCAAAAGCATTTTTTTTTTTTTGGAAAAAAGTGTTTTTATTGTGGGGGTAGACCATAATTCCATCCCCAACATTCAGAGATGAAGTAATTGATGAAAGGAGATTTTTAAATTCTCATATTCTGAGAGTCCCAATACAAAAATATGAATAATTATATGTTGGTATCAGCTTTCATTAGTATACTGTAAACTCAGTGCAAATAGATACTGTTCACTCATACCATCAACCTTGTTCCTGGCAAGGGACCTGGCACATGTTAAGTACTCATGAAATATTTGTGGAAGAAGGGAAAGAAGGAAGGAAGGCAGAAGAGACAAAAGGGAAGGAAAGAAGAAAGAGAGGGAAGGGGGGGCAGGAAGAAGAGGAAAAAAAACTATTGTGGGAAGTGAAAAGCTGTGAGCCCTTTAAAAAACATTAAACTTTATGGAATACCAACTCTAAACTATGGATAAAGCACTAAAATAATGATTTAAAATGTGAAAACTATAAATTATGGAAAATATCCTTAAAACTAAATATCAACATTATTATAAATTATACTAGGCACAGTACAGAATTGGTCTCCAATGGCCAATTGGAAATGTCAATACAGAATTGACATGTTTTACTTTGAGTTTAGCATTGAAATGGTTTTTGAATCACAACTCCAGCTCATCTAAGATCGTATCCACAGTAGGACAGGGGATGAACAGTGCTTTGGGAGAAAATATGGTATTTACTCCACAAGTATAATATTTCTTCTGGAATATGTACCTTAATTTTCATTTTGTCTCACAAGATGGGCATGAGACCTAGAGATCCCAGGTTATATAAGCAGTGGAGAATATATGAAAGGGAGTAATGGTCACCGGGGGCTGACGGACAGACGCTAATATGCTGATGTGCCGTTGTGTGGCCCCAGAGTTAGCCTTCTACATTCATTCTTGTTTTCATCTGTTGTACAGTTGGATTAGCATCCAAGTCCCCCAGTTCCCACCACCTGGACTAAAATAATGCATTATGAGTGTTTTTTAAAAAAATATATTTTGCGATTAACTAACCTTTTTATTTTTTAAAATTATATTTCATTGATTATGCTATTATAGTTGTCCCAGTTTTTCCCCCTTTGCCCCGCTTCACCCAGTGCTCTCCATTCCCTCAGGCAACACTCACCCTGTGGTCCATGTCCATGGGTCACGCGTGTAAGTTCTTTGGCAACTCCATTTCCTACACTGCACTTTACATTGCAATGGCTATTCTGTAGCTACCAGTTTGTACTTCTTAATCCCCTCACCTCTTCACGCATTCTCCCTCAGCCCCCTCCCATCTGGCAACCTTCTGGTAACTATTTTTTCTCTCTTGCTTTTAAGAGTCTCTCTTTATCTGTAAGCTTTGGCCTTTCAAGGCCAAAATATGATGTGTCTTGTAGTCGGTCTCTTTACATCCATCATAATTGGGACTCTCTGCACTTCCTGAACTTGCATATCTATTTCCTTCACCAAATTAGGGAAGTTTTCTTTTGCTATTTTTTCAGATAGATTTCCAATTTATCGCTCTTTCTCTTCTCCTTTTGGCACCCATATGGTGCGAATGTTGGACCTCTTAATGTTGTCCCAGAAGCTGTTTATACTATCTTCATTTCTTTGAATTCTTTTTTCTTCTTGTTGCTCTGCATTGTTTTTTGGTTCCTTATGTTCCAAATCATTGATCTGATTCTCAGCTTCATTCATTCTACTGTTGTTTCCCTGTAAATTGCTCTTTATTTCAATTAGTGTATCTTTTGTTTCATACTGGGTCTTTTTTTGTACTTCTGAGGTCCTCACTAAGTTCCTTGAGCATCCTTATAACCAGTGTTTTGAACTTTGTGTCTGACAGATTGCTTATCTACATTTTCATTTAGTTCTTTTTCTGGAGTTTTAATATGCTCTTTCATTTGGGCCGTGTTTCTTTGTCTCCTTGTTTTGACAGCCTCCCTGTGTCTGTTTCTATGTATTAGGTAGAGCTGCTATGACTCCCTATCTTGGTTATATGACCTAATGTAGTAGATGTCCTGTAGATGTTCAGTAGCACAGCCTCTTCTGTCACTCAAGCTGGGTACTTGAGGTACTATCTTCATGTGGGCTGAGTACACCCTCCTCTTGTAGTTGAGCCTTAGTTGCTGTTCGCAGATCAATGGGAGGGATTTACCCAAACCAGTCAGCTGCAAGGACTGGTGATGACCACTGACCACCAACTGCTGCCCTCCATGGAAGATCAGCTGTGAAGGGGCAGCGTGGTGGTGCTCAGACACGGTCCAAAGCTGACCACTGGGTGCACTGGTCCTGGGGTTTCCTGGGTAGTGCAGGCCAAGGTCAGCCCCCAACTGTGTTTTGCCCAGAGCACCCTGCCTGAGCTATAAAACAATCTGAGATGGCTGCTACTTGTGCTGAGATTCTAGGTGAAACTAGCCTGTGACTGTAATCTGGCTGCCGCTTGGGCTCACTAAAGCCAGCTGTTGCTTGTTTGATAGAATTTAGGAGCCAAGATAAGCTGTTCTTATGGAAAAGCAGCTTGGATGGGTCCATAAGTTGAGTGGAGTGGAGCCTCTGTGGATTTCCAAGGTGGGTCATAGAGTATTAGCCAGGTTGTTGGAGTCTCAGATATGGCACAAGCCTATTAACTCTGTGTGGGGTGGGCTCAGCAAAGGGACAATGACCTCTGCTTGCCCTGATGCCAGACACTTCAGTCTCTTCATGTATACCACTGGTGCCCTTCAAGTGGTCACCCTGGTGCTGGAGTTCAGAGTGAGTGAGTTCAAGCAGGTAAGTCCATGTGTGGGTTCCCCAAGAGGAACTGCTTAGAGCTCCAGCAGCCTCCTCCACCAACCAATCCCTACTGGTTTTTGCAGCCAGAAGTTGTGGGGACTTATCTTCCTGGCACTGGAATACTGGGCTGAGGGGCTTGGTGTGAGTCTGGGACTCCTTGCTCCTGAGATAACCCTCCCAAATTTTTATCCACTTGGGTGTTGAGCCAGTCCATTCTGTGTCCATGCCCCTCCTACCAGTCTGGATGGATATTGTTTCTTCAGTTTCATAGTTGTCAGACTTCCATTCAACTTGATTTTTGACATTCCTGAGTGGTGGTTGTTGTATGGTAGTTGTAATTTTGATGTGGTTGTGTGAAGAGGTGAGCCATGTCTGTCTACATTGCTCTCTTGATGGGAAGTCTAATGCAGTATTAATCTTGAAAGGATGAGACTTCTGAGATCATTTATTAAATGGTAGAATTTATTTTTTTGTCAGATAAATAATTTCTTCCAATGGAATCTTCCTTAGAAACCTCACATGAAAAATTGGTAAATTTCACATTTCTCTGGTTGAAGCTGAGGTGGGTTTGCACCCAATACTTCCCACTATAGTCACCCTTGGTCCTGAATGTTGATTTGCAAGTTGCCTCATGCAGGCCGAACTTTAGTGACTCTATTCCCACTCTACCTGACGCCTTTCCTCCACTAGCTCCTGGTTTGGATGCTTGCTCTGCCATTCCTAGCTCAGCTAACAACATATCTTGTAGGTGGGCTTCTGTGGAAGACTTAATTTTTTTATCTTCTCCCCAAACGTCTACATTATTCTCAATTTGACTTACACTAATGCTGTTTTGTTGATTCATTGGAAGTTGGGTGTTAAATGGCCCAAACACGTTTGCTACATTGTTTGTAAGAGTGTAAATTCTTATATGGCAAGGACCACATTTCATGGGCTTTGAAATCTCATGCTGTCTTAACATTCACATTTGCCTTCCCCCAAGTGACTGAGGAGCAGGGAGGCTTCCATTTTTGTTCTAAATGATTATTTAGAGTTTAGCAGTACTTAATGACAATGACCTATCTTTTTTAATACTTATCTGTGTTTACTACATTAGTCGTAGCTTTAAAATCAAATTGCACAATCTAATAGATCTTTATTTAGGCCTGCAGAGCCTTGAACTCTAAATGAGTACTATTTTTAGTAGTAGTTTAAACAGCTGTTTTTGCACAAAGAAGAGAAAATGTAAAACTTTTATTTTCTAAACTGGGACACTTTTGAGAATAAAAGGGGGCACTTTTAGCTAGTAGCAGATGTATAAGATTACATCAGGCATGAACCAGGGGTTTCCTGGGTTATTTGGTTCCTCTAATTATTATACGTTTATTTACTCAAAACATATTAGTTGAGGGCCTATTCTTGTTACTATGATTCCAGGGGGCTGAAACAAAAGCTTTGGGATAGCAATCTAGTGGGTTTAATAGTGTTAGCTTCAGTAAATCATTAAAATTATAGTTCTTGATTTTAGTCCAAAAGGAGCTTCTCGTTTCATATTAGGGATTACTAATTTATCCAGGGGAATAAAAAGCAGTAGCAGCACTCAGAAGTCAGAGCTCCAGATGCCCAGGTGGGTGATCTGGAGCACAGGGAGCACAGGAAGCACAGGATACCACCGCCTGACATTGCATTCTCTTGCACTTGAGGTTTCTCCGTTGCAAAACCGAAGTGCAGGATCAGATTGCACGGGGGGTCACTTAATGTTTCCAAGAATTAAAATAAAAGGTAAAATTGATTGATGAATTCTATAGTAACATTGTTTTCCCCTTAATATTGATGGGGAAGTGAGTGCTACTGTCTGTAGAAACTGTTACAGGGGGCTTGCTTAAGGCAGCATACAGACATTGCTAAAGTGCAAGGCTCCCATTCATTATTTAAATTCCATTAACAGCAGTTGTTTAAACTAAGAGCTGGTGAGTTTTAGCTGATTATTATTTTGTTTGTTTGTTTCAGTTAGTTTCCCTCTGGGTATGCTAGTTTTCCACCAAAATTGATTTTCCTTTAAAAAAAAAACATATTAAATGGTTGGACTTATGTCTGCCCCACTATACACTGTATTTCCTGGCTCTGTTGCAGGTAGGTGGGTCCCTAAGACTGAGTTTTTGTCAATAGAAAATACACTCAAGTGATGTAGAATACACAGTGATGTATTTTCCACTCAAGTGATGTGTTCTGCTGTGTCACTAAACTAAAAGGAAATTGCTTACACCCCATTTCCTTTTTTACTTTCACCCAATGGGTTAGAATAAAAATATGACCATGACCCAGTGTAATGAAGCAGAGAACAATGCCCTAGGAAATTTGGGAATAACAAGGTGAAGGTAAACTGAGACCTGAGTGACTTCTTAGAGCACAGATGTACCACATGCAGAACTTCCCTTCTACTTCTAGACTGATACTTCAGAGAGAAATAAAATCCCATCTTTCCTACTTCACCATTTGATGTCCATTTGTTACAGAGGCTTAGCCTGTAACCTGACTAATGGTGTATATCTCCCAGCAGAAGGAGAGTGCAGCCACCACAGCCGAGAGACAAAACGCTAATGTTTGAGGGAGGCAGTGACCCAACTTCCCTTCTGAAGCTAGTGTGCACTGAGCAGCAGCCCCTCCCGGAAAACGCAGTTCCTAAAGACCACACATTGAACGAGTGCCAAGTCTAAGTCAAAGTACAAGATAGGTCCTGAATTTTAAAAAGAAGACATGATAAGGAAGTCAGATTACATGGAATTAGAGCAGTAAGAATCACACAAAGATATGAATGGAGCAAAAGTGTTCCTTAGTCATACTGGTTGAGGAGCTGGAGAAGCCAAAAGAACACTTCCATATATCCTTTGCAGCTCATCAGGTATAATAACTGTATGTATTTTTATTACTGATTGACTTTATTCATTCATAATGACTCTATTAAGAAGTCATGCTTTCTTGACTTTATTCATTAAAGAAGTTATATGAGAATTACTTTATATATTATGTATTTCCCAAATTAGGGGAATATATTATATATATATTCTTTAACAAGTATATATGTGGGAATATTATATATAATATATGTATATATATGTATATAATATATGTATATATAACATATAATATATGTTATATATTATATAAAAAGGTAGACATATATGTATAACCAGTGGATATATACATACATACATGCATACATGTATGTATATATACAAAGACCCCATTAATTTGGGGAATTCATAGTCTAGCATCAAGAATGGGTGACAGTGTGTCATCAGCAGATTTTCCTGGAAGGATTAGCTTCAAATTTTGGGGGGTATGGTAACACAATTCTCACTTTGAGGGAAGAATGCGTTAAATACTCGTAATGTTTTCAGTCAAAGGATCTTTTTGTGGAATGCACAGTGTTTATGCCCCAGACAGCATTGTGGATATTGGTGGTTCAGAGTCAAGTCCTGGTTCTCACATCCAAGGAGAGGAACTGGTGGCATTTTTTGATTTCACTCTAAGAACTGCCATAATATGTCTGAATTTTTTCTCCTGGTTATTTTTGTTTTCTTTGCTTTTGTTGCCATTCAGTACAGCAGTGTACTTTCTGAGTACTTAAGTAGTAGGTCAAAGGTGATGATTGTTCTTGAATTATTCAAAGTTTCCAATTTTGTCTTATTTATATTATTTACAGCAATTTTAATTAAGATGCTTATTGGTGTCCCAATATAAGTAGCTGATGGTAAGCAGTGGTCATTTGTGTGTGTGTCATTAGTGTGTATGTGTGTGTGTGTGTATAAACTCAATAATAAATACAGAAACTGGCAGGTCTTTTGAAAGTCCCAAGCTGACAAGTTACATTTCAGTTTTTATATTGCACAGTGAAGGTCAATTAAGTTGGTAGTTTGGGAAAAATCGGTTGTTTCTCAAGGTAGGTTTTTATTATCTGCATGCTCCAGGCATCCTAATAGTTAATACCTAACAACTTATAATGGCTGAGTTCCTTCTTCCATTTGATAGCTCAACTGAAGCTTGATGTTTATGGTGGAAATTGTCTTGATTTCTTTAGATGAGATGAGCATCCAAGGAGTTTGAAAATGTGTTTTAATTAAGGCTCTGCTAAATTTTACCAGACACCTACTTGGAAAACAAAGCAACTGAATAATTAACTCTGATGAGAGCAGATGCTGGTGTAATGACAACCTGTTACCACTCGAGTGCATCGTCAGTCGTCTTACCAGGCTCCTCGCGCGTCCGGAGCTCGCCTCTGCTAACCAATACATCGGTAGCTGTGCACCTAAACTAGTTTCTCATTCGGGACTGCTGTAAAGATATTTCTGGTATCTGCAAAATTCTTCACTTAAATAATTGGGTCCCAACCCATCAAGTCCCTCTCTTTATCTATTTGGCATGTGCTTGGAACCAAACACTTTTTTTTAGTTTTCCTTGTGGGAATATTTTAGCCCTACATCAAGCGAAGCTTACAAATTGATGAGAATCTAATGATGCATTTATTTACAGATGTGCCTTTCAGTTCCCTGTTATGTTATTGAGGGTTCCGAAGAGTTTAAAAGCTCCTCCTCCCCCCTCTCCCCACCCCCACAAGCCAATGTTATGGAAATAGCCATGCATTTGATAAAATAAGAAATAGAAATGACCTATTACTTGATTTTTTTTTGCATAGTTGTCAAACATAAAGTAGTATTGAATTCTCTGTAAGCACAGGGTTCATCTTTTAAAATGGCAAAAAAACTACTTTTGTCTTTTTTTCCTTTTTAATGCTGCATTAACACTATGGTGTGGTTTTCTACTAGAACATGCATTATTTTTATATTAAAAATCGTAGGGTTACAGTTTAACCCTCAGGTGCAATACAGAACAACCTGACCAACATCAGCTGTCAAACTGATGCAAAGGAAATGGAAATATCGATTTAGATTCCATGTTCAGAGCCACAACATACATACCAGCATCTGGAGGAGTTTAACAGGTTTTAGGGAAATTCATGGATGGAAGAAAGATGAATGCAAGAAAGGTATCTCTTAAATTACCTAAAATAATGTTCTAATGAACCAAGGGCAAGTAGCACTGAAATATGTGTAACTGAGAAAGACACAGGCATGCACCTGCTGTGTTCCAGAATGTTCTGTGCTCACTTCCTTTACACCCGCAGGGGAGCTGGTCAGATACTGTTCTGGTCCCTCAAGAGTGTGGGAGGGGGCCTTCTCCTCCCAGCTCCTTCTTCTAAAACCCAACTGCCTTCATCCAACAGAAGTGTGTTTCAGTATTTTTAAAAGATTCTCTAACAAAAAATAAGCCGTAAATAAAAATTGCTGAGGCATTTTACTTTATCAAATGCCATTTACAAACAGTCATCTTATGGTGGTAAATGAAGTTCTAAAACATTTCCAACTCTTTCTATCATGGAGGGCAAAGGGCAGCAAAGCAGGCCAGTAACCTGTTTCATGAAATGTGCTTCAGAAGGGCTGTATGCATTCACAGTGACACAGCGTTGTTGTACCCATGACAAATTCTGGTTGATAGCCAAAATCATTTCAATATAGATAGTGCAGAGAAAGCCATATTTCTGTTTTTGCCTTCAATCAGTCTATGACAGAGCTGTGTGCAGAATCTGACTTTAACGCTCCTGTGGAATGACAGTTGTTTTGCCGCAGGGGCTGGAGATAGTGAGGAGCGGACACCGACTATAGGTCCTCTCAGTAGGGAGGAAAAGGATGCCATTGCCCACCTCGAATCCATCCCTTCCTATCTATGGTTCCACAGGGTGGTGCTCAGGGGTTGTTCTCATTCCCTAATACGTCAAGAAATGGGGGTGTGCGTTCGTCATCACAGATATGTGGCTAGGGTTCTGTTACATGCGGGTTAGTTAATCTTCCACCCTGTTTCCGATGGTCTTCATTCTTCCCCCATTGGGGACATGGAGAGACTATGTAAGGAATGGAAACTAAAACTGCAGACTCTGGGGACCTTGAGGAATCAATGTGATCACATGAAAAGCACGAAGCCCTCGACTGGTGTCATGAATGTGCTTCATGCCATCTCCCCCACCCCTTGGTGCTATGTGTCTTCTGATCCCAGGAGAGGTGGGGGCGGGGGGGGGGGTGAAGGGGCAGCAGCCTAGCACTCAGAGGCCAGGGATCTACATTTATCTCAGTCATTCACTCTCTGTCTAATTTTGAAAAAAATCATCTGACCTCTAGAAACTTTTTATCCTCATTTCCAAGGAGACAATAACATTTATTTCAACCAACTCACAGAGTTATATATAAATATGAGAGCTCTGTGGTTGCCAACCTGAAATTCTTAATAATTTTATCTTGGAATTTGTGTTGTATTGCAAGTTAACAGAAGATGGAGCACGTGCTGGGAGATTAGAGGTCCTTCCCAGTTCAGCCCCTGTCCCCTACATGCACGTTCCTTCCCCATCCCCGGCTGGTTTTCAGCTGCCTACTCCTTCTTGCTGGTGCTCTGGGCCTTGCCAGTATCCCCTCCCCACCCCACCCTCCACAATGTCCAGGGAAGGCTGTGGGTCACTCGAGGTGGGATGGAGGCACCTACACTTTGCCTCCACCTTCTGGAAGGTTCTAGGAACAAGGAAGGGTAGAGTTAGCCACATGCCACATGGTCCTGGCTTCCAGGAATTGGGCTAGCCATAGCACCTGAAGGGAGCCTCTTGCTCACCCTGCTCTAGGCACCAAGCAGGGTCCAACACATGCAGTGCAGTTTCTCCGGGGTCTCCCTTGTGTGGTGGGCTGGGGCAGCAGCCAGCAGAAGGGAAAGTTGACTTCCCAGGTGTCTGTACCTCATTGTTCTCTTACACAGGGTCCTGGCAAGTTAGGTAAGGTGGCTCCACTATTTAGCAGTTTCTGAGACAAGACCTACATGCTTCAAATACAGTTCTAATAACATGGCCATTTTATGAATGAGTTGCCAGCTAAGTGTGTAATGACCCTAAGTGTGTAATGGCTCTTACATGTTCAAGAGACCCTGTGACCGGAAAGGTCACGCAGGCATTGCTTATCTACCCTTCCTGTTGTCTGGAAACTACTGCTTGCTCTTCATCTGAAGTGAACATTTAATCATCTAACTTTGAATATACCAAAGAGACTTGAGAGTTAAAAAGGATAGAAGGACTTTCTGTGCTTGTTTGTCTGGGTTTTCACTTTTTAAAATAAAAATTGGCAACAAAAACAAGAAAAATATGTGAAATGCCTAAAGTATCTCTTTGGCCCAGCAGTGTATGCTCTGCTTCAGATCTGCAACGTGTAGAGCAGGGGTGTCACACTTATTTTCATCGGGGGCCACATCAGCCTCGTGGTTGCCTTCTAAGGGCCAAATGTAATTTTAGGACTGTATAAATCTAACTACTCCTTAACTAGGGGCAAGGAGCTTGGTGCTGCTGCCGGGTAGAAACCAGGTGGAGGACTGGATTCAGCCTGCAGGCCTTATGTTTGCCATCTGTGGTGTGGAGGTTAAAACCGCATAAGCCCTTTCTTACCCTCACACTAGAGTGGGTGCACAGGGGCAGATGCTAGGCCGCTGTGACAGTCATTGACCCTCTCACACCTCAATGCTGTCACGTGAAAATGGGGGTGGTTACAATAAAAAGAAAGAAAAAAAATAAGGAGGCATTGCTGAAGACTTACAATCAGAAACATCTTTATAAACCCTAAGGGAAAAAAAGAAAACAGAAAATGCAGGTGGTAATGGAAGCGTTTTGGAGTCGTGAGGGCATAATAAGGATGTACAGAAGGCACACAACAGAGCTCAGCACAGGGCAGATTTTTAATACAAATCAACTATTGTTGGACTATCACCACCATCTTCAGCATCTATATCCTCTTACTCAAGAGAAAGTCAGCAAGAGGGGAAGAAGAAATCAGTTCAGAATTCTTTGGCCACTTTGTAAGTGATCTGGATTATGCATATCTTCTCTATGTGCTAAAATAAATGCAATTACTAGTAATTAAGTAGCAAATTGGTATATACTGTAGATGATATATATGTATATATGTATGTGTGTGTATATATATATATATATGCATTGGTTTATCTCTTAGTGGATTTGAAATGAATTGCAACTGTCCAAAACCTCAGAGATCATCCAGGTTAGTGTGTTTAGGTTTATAGAGAAGGAGAAAGGTGAGGGGACTAATGCCAAATCACTCAGTCCCTTAATGGCAGAGGAGGACTAAATTGTTTTAAAGGCTTTTTATTATTTATTTTTTGAGAGAAGGGAAAGGGAAGGAGAAAGAGAGGGAGAGAAACATCGATGGTCGACTCACACGCACCCCAGTTCAGTCCCAATTGGACCGAATCCAATTTAGGCATGTGCCCTGACTGGGAATTGAACCAGTGACCTTTTGCTTTGCAGGACAATGCTCAGCCAACTGAACCACACTGCTCAGGGCAAGGAGGACTAAATTTAAACAAGTCATGAACTCTATGGTCCCTGGTCTGTCTGCTCGGTGTGCATTTAGGACTTGGAGGATAAATAAACGGTTTTCAATTCTTAGAGTGACTTATAGCTGTTACGTTTTTACTTTATAGTCTGCTTTTTTGCACATCTATGATTTATGTAATGTGGCCCTTGGTTAAGAATGCAAAACTCCAGCCATTGCACCTTTTCTTTGTAAAACCTGATCTACTTTATGACACCATGTTTCATGACAGTTTCTAGAAATCCCTTCCAAGCGAAAGGAACAGGCCGCATAATCAAATTCTCTGACAAAATAGTTTTCATTTCTGTAATCGATAGTTCTTTTTGCACACATACATGACTACCAATGTGCTTTCCGTTAGGTCTGATGCTGTGTGGTAGGGTGGCCCACATAGAACCATGCGTGGTTAATGCAAAATGACTAGAATCATGTTAGCATTCATCTGGCCGGGCTGCACATCAAGGATCTGAAATCAGCAGCCTGAGCCTCATTTTGTCCCTTCCCCTCGCTGATCTCCTCTAGGTCCCGGGTTGCCATTTACTTCAAAGGAAATGCTCTCCATAGCGTAGGTAGCTAGAGAAGGAAGAAAAACAAGAATCAAATTCATCATTTTAAAGATGGTTAAAATAAACAAGTCAGCAATGAGTGTTTTCTTTGAGATTATTCAGTTGGAATTTTTTTGGTCAAATCTGGGTAGCTTGTAAGGCTTCCATTCTCTGATCCCATACAAAGGAGATCAAATATATATATTTTTTATTTGAAGTTGGGTAGAAGTTGGACTAAACAGAATTACACTGATTGCTATCCCTCTTATTCCCAGCAAATTCTTAAAATACAACTACCTATAATACCCCCTCATTTTCTATAGGCACTAGCTGCAAAACGGGGAAAAAAAAGACTTGCACAGATACAGAAACTCAAAAAAGCAAGCCAGTCACTTGTTATTATACAGAAACCAGCATCCTGACATTTTAGTGATTCTGGGATAGTGCCATCATGTGAAATTTTGCATTTACGAAAAGGGAGTGGCAAAAAGACAAGTAAGCCCCCAATGGAATGGATTCAATGAGCTTGTGTATAAGACAGGTACAATGTAAGTGGTGCTCCTCCTTAGGTCACCTTTCCTCCTTAAAACAATTGAGGAGCCCTTTAAATTCATGGGATGCACAGCTGAATGTGGTGCCTTTTATGGAGACCTCTTTGGGTCTGATTAATTAGTAATTGGGGCGAGAGCTATGCACATCAGTGACTCTTGTTGCCTTGATTGTAAATTGCAATCTGGTGCTAAGTCTCAGCAGGTCACATTGCTGTTTTTGCTGTACCCCAGTGACACAACTGATTAAATCTGTGTAAACAGTATCATTATGAAAATATTTTTGTTATAGGCATGAGGAGTTAACACATTTTTATTTTGGATGGAAATTAAAATTATTTGTGGGAGCTTTGTATGTTTTCATCAATTGTCAGTCATCCCAATAGAGCATGTAGCGAAGTAACTGTTTTAATTTCACGAAGGAAAAAAAAAACACCTCTCAGACAGAGGGCTTTGAAAACTGAGAATTATGGTAATTATGTCATTCATAATACACATCGCTACATTACAGGCAAGTATTATGTGAGTTAATAGTTAGTTAAATAAACAGAAATATGGGAATTTGCCTGCATATTCATTCTCCTTACAGTGGGACACTTTTGAATGAGTGGATGTGTTTTAATAGACACGAACACACACGCACAAACACACATCCACACATAGGCACGCACTCCCAGATGCTCCCTTTCCTTTATATTCGGTACGTTTACTAAGTTAACCTGAACAGACCTTCATTTGAGTTGTCTGTGCCCAGGGGCGAGGGGTACTGATGTGTTGCTGCAGAACACAGACTGGGCGAGACTTAGGGTTGCCAGGGACCTGGAGGGGGTCTCAGCGGAGGAATAAATGTGGGCGGTTAGATTGCCATGAGCATTGCTTACACTCGATTCCAAAGCCAACAGGTTTGATTTTTACACTATACCCATTTGCAGTCTGACCAGTGGCACCTTTGGAAAAACTTACGTTTTGGAGGTGTAGAAGGTTAAGCATAGATGCAATTTTCCAGGATTGTAAACTATATAAATTTGAACGTTTCTTTTGCTCTATATTGCTATATAGCTTGAAGCGAGAGTTGAAATTATTTTCGATAATTGCTAATGAGACCTGATTTCACCTCTGTTTGCTGCGGCCAGTATAGGAACCTGTACCAAACGGATGCTCTCCTATTTGCTTCATTTCACAGAGCACTTACTGGGAAAGGCTTAAATGAACTTTAATCAAATGTGCCTCTTAAGTTACTGAGACTTCGGTTACTGATCATCTACTTAACTAGCAACTAAAGCTTAGATAAAAGCAAAGTGACTTTTTCTTTTTTTTTCTCAGTCCAAGAAAATCATTATCAAAATATCAAGGCGAAAAGAGGGAGCTAACAAATCAGCAAATTTTCCATGTGCCAACTTCCAGATTTAAACAAAGACTCAGCCGTATACATTTCAAATGACTGCCTTCATATTATCTAGGCCTAGAAAACAAAAAAACAAACTGCCTTTGAAGAGAAGAGGAAGCATTTACTATACCCTGTAATGCTGTACAGATGTTCCAAGTGTATTGCCAAAGGTGGGAGGAGCTATGCGTATGAGGGACTGGCCGCGGGACGTTGGCCATCAGAAGAGCATTGGGAAAGATGGAATTGCGTGCCCTTGTGTCGGGGCACTTGTGCTTGCCTCAGAAGTAGGTTTGTCTGGGGTCCCAAACATCTTTGGGCATGGGTTGGTCTAGATGAATCAAATATTTGTTCATGATTCTATGTTTTTAATTATTATGTCCCATTAGCCACGACAATATTTGCCTCTAAGATTGAACTCTGAGGAGGACTGGTTGATTAAATCATTTTAGGAATGCTTTTTGTGCAACTGATACTATAGCTAACTTTTAAAACACCAAAGGGCAAAGGTGTTTAGAGGAGAGGGGGTAGAGAAGAAAAACATGCTATTATCATTCTGCTCTACTATTTACCAACCTAGTTGATGGCATAAAGCTAAATCTAGAAAAAATAAGATTAAGAAACAATAAAATGCAAACTTCAGTTATTCGCACATGAAGACTAGAAAAATGTAAAGATAGTTTATTATTGATTATAAACAAATTTAGAGTGATAACATTTTCTTGCCAAGTATTTTCTGCAAATTCCAACACTCTACCTTGTATGCAATATAACGTATGCAATGCCAGTAAAATTTTAACACATGAAAGTCTTTGAGAAGTGACATTTTACAATGTGTAAAAGGCAACTTTCACGCAGGGCTATACGCAAAATCATTAAATTTTACTGGCTAATTAATACAATCAAGAGCAAACCTGATTGAGAAAGAAAATACAATTACCACTCCTTCCTAGTAAATATTTGCAGAATAGTTTGTTTAGAATATAGTATACCGAGAGGTCAGGATAAATACAAAACACAAATACATCCACATGCAGAGATGCTATACACTTGTGTATTTTCTTCTCCGGAACAGCCCCTATGGCAAAGAATAAGGAAAGGAAATTAATCATATATGTTTAAATGTATTATTCTCTATTGTAAGGGTAATGCATTATTATACAAGTATACAACTTATACAAGTGTCAGAAATGGTAAGGAAACCATAAAACAATAAATCAGCTATGGCTCCAACTTTCAGGCAGAAGCACTGTTAACTTCTGCTGTTTCCTGTGCATCTAGTATGGATATGTTGCTTATAGACTGTATGAAATCTCCATCCTTCTGTGCAGAAATCCTTAGTAGTCTAGGTGCCTTTCATTGTGGATAGATGAATTCCTTTTTGATGTTTCCTGATAATTCTTTATGCTTCTTGGTTTTGTGAAAGACAATAGAAGTAGTAGGCAGATATATGAGCGACTATGGTGAAAGTTTATTAATGTAACATCTTGGAAAATGAACTCTTCTAAAAGAATGCTTCACACTTCTAAATCACACAACTGCTGTTGAAACTGGGAATGAAATGGAGGAGAAGACTGATGTAGAGGCACAGGAAATAGCCCCTCTTGTCACCTTACACATGTGAACAGCGAGAAAGTCACAAGAGGGGCTAGTCACTTTCTTCCTGGACTCAAAGAAATTCAGTAGGCAACTCAAAGGATGTAACAAACACAAAGACAGTTAGAGTCCCATAAAATCAACTAGCTATTTTATAATAGTGGAAACTTTGGGGATGGTGGATATTTGCATACAACAATACTTAGAAGTGGAGAACAGGTTAGTGGTTTAAGTTTAGGGGATGGTTGTGGAAGGGAGTGAGTATAGCTATGGAAGGCCAACATGAAGAATCCCTGTGGTGATGGAACTGTTCTGCATCTTAAATGTAAACACATACAGCACAGTTTAGCAAGATGATAACTTTGGGTGAAACAGAGTAAATGGGACAGGGGATCACTTACTTCTTATAACATCATGGGAATCTACAATGATCTCAAAAAGTTTAATAAAAAACATGAAATTGATTAGTTATTTTGCTTTTGTAGGAACCTCTGGAAATATATGCATATCTACATGCAAATGTATTGAAGACTTGTCAAATATTTTTAGATGTATACATTTTAATTTTAGTGGAATAAAATATGCAAAGCCATGTCAGTATAAAGATTATTTATGTTGAACATATTTACCTTGATTTGATATTTTACTTGAAGTTATTTATGTATTATTTTCAAATGCTCAATAACAAGAATAGTTGTTTCTGAAAGCATGGTGCAGAGGAATGTTTAAAAGCAGGAGCATGGGATGGGGGTCAGACTGACTTGTTTGAATGCTATCATGTATAAGCAGTGCATTTGGGCAGGTTATTTGATCACTGTTTCAATATGCTCCTCTCTTAAAATGATGACAGCAGTAGCTATCTCATAGCATTGTCATAAGGATTGGACAAAGTAATACACGTAATACAAGTGGAGTAGGGCTTAATATGAAGTAAGAATGATGTACTAGCTGCTGCTTAATGATGCTGCTGTTTTACAAGCATCAGTTCTTAGAAAACTCATGCAACCCTAGTTGTAGGCACTATTTTGATCTTATTATAAATGGCTAAGGGGCTGGTGCCTTGCCCAAGGTCACAGGGCTCATAGTTTTTGAAAGGACTGTGCTTTAATTACTCTACTATAAGTTTGTCCAGCATTTTACTCTGTTGTAATAACACTATATATTATTAGACACATAGTCATCTGGCTTTTCTATTTAAACAATAGTGATTTAGAAAGGACACTAGAGGTAATTTAAAAAATAACAAACAGGTTTCCTTCCTAGATTTCCACTACTCCTGAGTCTTTCAGGCCCAGAAAGCATCTTCCCTCTGGTATTTTGGTCGTTCCATTTTTCATCCTGGACAAACCCAAAGAGAGAAGAGGTATATAAAAAACAAAGAGAGGAAGCCACCCAAAGTTCATTCTCAAAGCTTTGGTGAAGTTGAGGTTTTGGTTTCTGTCCAACAAAGGGTCAAGATTCAGTTCAAATCTTATTTTATATAAAATGACTGCCTTTGTTCTGAAATAATCTAGTAGTTAGAATTGTGGTAGGTTCTGGTTTTAGCTAACCTTTGAAAGGAAATGCTGAAATTAATCTTTTCAATGGAAATGGGATTCAACAACTTACCACAGCTACCAAAACAGGGACTTCCTGGGGAAAAAGTAGCCATTTGCTAAAATGATTGTCATGTGTAGTCAAGAGATTTTGTTGTTGTGTTGAATATGTGGAAACGGGCAAGTATATATCTTTGCCAGGTATACGTACATATGTGTGAAAAACCATTGTCAAACTAGAAAATTGAAATCATCTGTCAAATAAAAAAATAGTTATTAAATAGTTATTTAATTGTCTACAGTTATTAAGTACAGGCTTTGGAGACAGAATTTTAGTTCAAATCTTTGCTTAACTATGTAAAAATGTGTGACCTGGTGCCTTAGGTTTCTCCCCTATGAGAGTGGGAATACCTGAACAGAAGCTGTCTCACCGTGGTTTGGGGAGTCACTCATAAACATGTAAAGCACCTAGAAGATTGTATGGTATGCAGAAAGTGCTTATAAATTTTAGCTGTACTGATTAATTGCATAATTAAATGCCAGCCATATGCTGAGCTGACTTTATTATTTGTATAAAGAATTTCTTTCTATATTATTAATATTAAACAGGTTAAGGCAATTAAATATATGTCAAAAAAGAAATATAATTTAAAAAGCAACAAAAAGTGATATAATAGCTCAACTACAATTTTTTAAAAATAAGGATGTACATTTCTAGTATAGAAAGTTATGGTCCGACTGCCTCATTGGAATCCTATAACTTATAAACAATGCATTTGGGCAGATTATTTAATCACCCCACCACAGGATGTTGCTACTGTTAGAATATTGACTAGTGTCAGTGTTTCTGCAGTCATCAAATATTCTATTAATAATTGCAAACCGTCACATTCTCCTTCAAGTCAGGAAAAATTTGGAAAAGCAGTGCTTTTCTTCAGGAAAGCTAAAGATTTCCCGTCAGCCACACTCTCTGCTATATTTTCCAAATGCTTTCTAACATTCCATAAAAATCCAAGTCATATTTTTATCCCAGTTGCATACACAACTTTAGCTGCAAGGTGATCTGAGCAAATGTGTCCTAGGATTGCCATGATTGGCCAAGCTCATTCATGACCCATTGCTTTTGGGCTGGGTATGTTTTCACCATAAAGGAAATCAGAGTTCTGTTAGAAATTATGGGGAAATCACTGTTGAGCATGGTACCATCCAAGTTTGCCATCCATGGCCTCAGGGAACACAGCAAGAGGTTTGTGAGGTGAGGCTGCCAGGAGGCAAAGAGTAGAAAAAAATTTTTAAATGAAATGCTGACACTGGATCAGCAGAGATACTTCACAGATAAATCAGAGTCGAGGACTAACATAAGCAAAACCAGGCCACAAAGGTAGGTTAGGTACAGGAAGCTAGGGCACATGAGATCAACCAACAGAAGAAAAGCCTTGAAGAGGATTGAGAATTGATAAAATTGGTGAGAGATGGAGGAACTGTTGTTGGAGAAAACTCTTTGTTTCCTTGTTTTACTTTACTAAATTCTCCAGCCAGCATATGGTCAGGAATTTGGGATTTTCAACAAATTGGGAATATACCTTTTTCTCATGTATTCACAGAATGTTTGCAAAAATAAAAAACTTCAGTAAATTCCAACTTTAGGCCACACTGTCTAACCACAATAAAATCAAAGTAGATATTAGTAACAGATGTATAATAAATACTATAACTTGGATATTAAATATATATATTCATATACATATATTAAATAAGAATATACATACTATATACATAAGTACAAATATGTGTTAATTTAAGATAGATCAGAACTGCAATTATAGATTACTTAGAAAATTAAAAGCTAATTTAAAACTTTATGTATCCAAACACATGAGATGTAGTCAAAAACTATTCTTAGAGGAAGATTATTATCTCAAGGGTTTTTATTGTTAAAGAAATCAATAGGAAAATTATTCAGAAGGAAACCAAAGAGTAAAACAATAAACTGAACCTACCCAGAGAAATTGGAAAAATATCCAGCAAACAAAATAACTAGGAGAGAAATTACTAAAAAATAAAAACATTATAACAAATTAGATAATAGCAAATAGTAAATTGATAATATTCCAAGAGTTTTTTCTCATTAAAATAATAGGTAATAAAAAAATACAAGTAGTAAAACAAAAATATTCCAAACTCAATTTGAGACTATGTAATTACACTTTAAGAAAAACTAAAATTGGTTTTAAGAGCTCATTTAACAAAATTTGATAAATATCAATAAATGTAGCTATCATTAAAATATAAATAATCAAATATTTAAAAAGTTATAACAAAACCTGAATACATTAGTAACCATAAAGATGATAAAAATTAATAAAGAGTCCCTTTCTAAAAGGTTCAAGGCTCACAAAGCTTCTTGGAGAACTTTTTCAAAAATAAATCAAGAAAAATTATGAAATCATTTAACATCTTTTTTAGCATAAAAATGGAATTTTCCAATTATAAGAAAGTCTATAAATTCTGATGTTAGAAATCCTATTACCAAAAAAAGACCAATAGAATATATAAGAAAGAAGACAAAGAAAAACTAAGAAAAGTATGTATTAAACTCACTTAAAATACAGTACAAAACTCTTTATTAAATCATAATTCAGCTGTTCACTCAAGGATAGCTCATGTTGAGGAAATGTATTAGTATTAGTTATCATTACTATTAGGAAAAAAGGGAAAAAAGAACATGATCATCTTAGTTGCTGTCAATATATTTAATAATGTTAAAGAACATCTATATTTTAGTTAGTAAAACCACTTTTACTATACTAGAAACATGAGGGTTTCTTCTAACAAAATAAATACATAGACTTCAGAACTAGCCAGCAATTGGAATTGTGCATTTTGGTGCAACACTAGAAGAATTGCATTTTAATGTCAGGAAAGACATACTATCATCATTTTAATTTAATACTAAGAAATAAGAAGCCAATAAATTTTATTAAAACTTTAACATTGATATGAATATTGGAATGAAAAAGTAAATTACTTGATGATCCACTTGGGATACCAAGAAGATCCACAGAAAATAGTGAGAATTAGGCAACTTAGAACAGAACAGAGTATCACAGTCATCATTGAACAAACTCACAAAATTCCATAGCTAATTTGCATACCAATAATTATCTTTAGAAAATGATATGGAAAAAGATTCCACTAACAATTATAGCAAAATAAATTAAATATCTGGTAATAAATTTGTTAATATGTTCAAATCTTATTTAAAACCTGTAATTTATTAATTTACCGCAAGGCTCCTCAAAAAAGACATTAAATCAAAACTCACCTTGTTCTTTGCTATCAAATTTCAATACTATAAATGTATAAAATCTTCTTATAGTCAACTGCAAATTTAATTCAACCCTGATTGACACCCAGATGGAATTTATTTAAAAACTTGAAGATATATCTGACATTTGTGAAATCTATCTAGAAGAAAATTCTGGAAGAAAATATTAATTGGAAGGAATGAAGCCTCTCTTATGCCATGGAGTGATATATGCTTTCTTTATACCCTGTCCCTTTCCTTCTCAGTACTTGTCATATTTTGTAAGTATAAATTTACATGTGGAATGATTTTCTTGTTTTCCATCTTCTTCATTAAACTATTAGTCTCATGATAGCACTAGGTGTGTTTCTTCTGCTCATTGTGTCAACTCAACAACTTATAAATAATAGATCTTCAATAGATACATATTTGTTAAATAGGTAAAGAATAAATAATTATCGAATCATAATAAAGAATTGGTTTGATGTTGTCATCAGGATAGAAAGCAAACGTAAGGACCAAAATGAAGAATATTGAAACTCAACTAACTATATGCTTTTAAAAAGTTTTTAATGTTTAAGATTTTATTGACATCATTGTAGATAAGATAGATTCTTCAGTAATGGTGTAGGAGATATGACTAACAATCAGGAGACACGATAAAGTTAGATCATCGCACAGTAAGGTAAAATAGATTCTAGAGGATTTAATTTTGTAAATGTGAAAATAGATAAAAAAGTTTAAGTACTGAGAAGAAAATGTAGAGATAAGGGAGTTCTCCCTGAGTCTGTACTGCCTTATAGTAACACTGCTGAGAAGTGCTAACTTGAATGAATATATATGCCACTTACTTGGTTACTTTCGTAGGATAACTTTTTGGAAGTAGAATTGCTAGTTTAAAGGATCTGCAACTCATTAAGCATTTTGAAGAATCTTGTGAATTTTCTTCCTGAATGGCCATAACAATCCACACACCCATTGGCAGGTAAGGCAGTGCCCATTGCCTATCCTCCTGGAGGCTCACACTCCTATCACTAGTTTAATGTTCTAGTTCAGCTTTAATTTTCTCTCTCTCCTTAGATTGGTTGCTATCTGCTGGTTCTTTAAATACAATCTTTAAAAAATTAGTGAGATGAACCAACAGTTAAACAGCAAATAATGTAGAATTGGCTTAATTAATTAGTTATACAATGAAATACTATGCAACCATCAAGAAGCATTCCTCTACATTAACTTACATGAAATATCATATATAACATATATTAAAGTATAATTAAGTGACTTGATTCTGTAATTAAATACAAATATGTATTTATATAAATGAATTAGCATGGAAATATTCAATAGTATGAACAGATTTTTTTAAAAAGATTTATTTATTTATTTATTTTTAGAGAAGGAAGAGAGGGAGAAAGAGAGAGAGAGAGACATCAATGTGCAGTTGCTGGGGGCTGTGGCCTACAACCCAGGCATGTGCCCTGACTGGGAATTGAACCTGTGATGACTTGGTTCGCAGCCTGCGCTCAATCCACTGAGCTACGCCAGCCAGGGCAGTATGAACAGATATTTAACAAAGTAGTAAAGGCTATCTTTGTTGGTGGGATTTCAAGTTATTTTAATATTAATTGCTTTATTTTGATTATTTATATTTTTAAATTAAAAAAGATTTTGCATACTTGTGTAATGTAAAACTTCCTTTAAAAGACCACGTATATATGACACATAGACACAGTCAACAGTTTGGTGATGGCCAGAGGGAAGAGGGTGGGGGCTGGGTGGAGGTGAGCAAAGACACGGTAAATGGGGACATCTGTAATAGTGTTGACAATAAAAATAAAGTTAAAAAAGGCCAAATGAATGTATGATCTCCCTTCAGTATTTTGGTTTATTTATTGAGCTAACTTTATTTAATCGATCAACACCTACATCATACAATTTTATCCTGGCACACAATAGCTATCCTATACATATTTATTTAACACCTCAAACAGAGCTATATATGTTGAGATCTATTATTTTATTTATTAATAAATCATGTGCACTCTACTTGAAAAATGTTTGAGACAGCTTTTACTAAAATTTTATGTACAACAGTTAAAAATATCTAAGAGAATGAAAATTTAGTATATTAAAGTACTTCATGGTGGTGAAGAATCAATATGGCTTGACCATCTACTCTATCAACTCTGTACAAGGTCCATTAGCCACATCCTTCCATAGTGAAAGGAAAACAGTGGTAGAAAAAGATGGGAAACAATTCCACCAATTTCATTAACTTTAATTACAAATTGCATTATATTGAGCATGAAATTTAATAATGAGATCCCTGAAAGCATAACAAAACAATATAGTTATTGATTAATAACAACAACAACAAAAATAAACACACATATTATTTCTTCAGGAGTGACTTTTTATAACCTGAATATCTGAGAGAAATTTTTTATATGGAGTCTTATATATGAATGTTTAAATAACTTACTGGGTAATAGTTCTAGTTTTCCTATCAATAAAAAATGTTTTTATACAGATATATCATTTATTAACACTGTATTCAAAATTAATTTATCCCAAATGTTTCAGTGGAAAGCTGACTAACCCAAGCCTAGCCACTACTTTTATGGTGAACGGAGACTACTACCCAGTACACTTTGGGAATAGATGGGCACACTCTTTTAGACTCTAGTTCTCAAATGCATTTTTTCAACTGAATGTTGGCAGGAACTGAATGACTCCCAGTTTAAGTCTGAGCTTTTTGGGCCAGCACCTGGAACACTAGAATTCTGTGTTACTAGTTGAAGTAGGACTCAAAAACCAAATGCCAGATTTTTACGTCCCAAGTTAATTCTGTTGTAACAGTTAAAGATTTTGATTTGTATTCTTTCTCCAGAACAAAGTCCCATCTCCACGTGGAAGACTCATTTTTTTTTTCAGTGAAGGTTTTTAATGTGATCAGGGACCCAGTGAGGACTAAGCAGCAGAGGGTATATTTTTCATTGCGAGTAGATACACAATAGTAAACAACATCTATTAATAATAGCCAACATTTATTGCATCAACATCAGAGGAACTATGCTCAGGACTTTACATGTATTGTCCCATTTAATCCTTGCATCTTTCAGTAAAGTCAGGATTATTTTTTCTTTATTTCACAGATTGGAAAGTAAGAGAAGTGCTTAAATTAGTAAGGGTTGGTGCTGAGATGGAACCCAGGTTGTCTCTCCACAGCGCTCAAGTCCTGACAATTTTGCTATCCTGCCTCTTAACAACCGTTTGCCTCCAACCTCCTGCCACCACCTTAGTTCAAGTCCTCATCACCTCTTGCCAGAATTCTGAGCCAGAGACACCCTTCATAGGTGTACTGCCAAAATTTGAAATGCAAATCAGTTTCACAAACATTATTTTTAGTCAGAAGATATCATTTTTTATTCTTGGGTCCACAGAATGTTCTCTCAAATTTATCAGAGTTTCACATTTTAAAAAATGTCATGGGTTTTGTTTTTGTTTAACTACAAAGGAAAGGGGTTGGGGGAGGAGGAAATTAACATTTATTGAGCCCCTAATATGTGCCAGGAAATAGTGCTTCATAATAAATCCTCTAAACAAGCCTGTAAGGAGGATTCGGACTAGTATCTATTGATTGCCTCTTCTGGCGCCCATGCTGAGCTCAATACTTTGCATATGCTAATTAATATAGGGAGTTTTGGAACTTGGGCTATTAAGTAGATGGTCAGAGTTTCCAACTCTCTGAGAGTGAGCCCATGAAATATTGGAGATCCTTGGGTTTCCAACAATCGATTTTTAACATATTAACTGAATATTAATTGTGGTGAACCCAAGCAATAACTGAAGTAGTGAGAAAATAAACTGTGCCTTTAAGTTAAAAAATTATACTTTTTCTTCTGGAAGAAAGTTGTGGTTTGCTATGCCAACTTCTGTAGAAATTGGGTGTGCTTGTCTTCAGAGTTCTGTGGCCCTTCCTTCTTTTCTTTCGAATGCCTCCTAGCTGTCATACAATCGGGAGCAGAACATGGTGCCTGAAGAGGAGCTGAGGCTAGCTCTTAAATAACCTTTGGGTTTAAGAATTTACAGAACAGTCTAGAGTCAGTAATTCTATTTTCCTTCTAGGTATCATATTACAGCAGTGACGTCGTGGCTGTAACTACCTACTTATCTGTTCTTTCCCTGGTACTGTCCTCTGTAATGGCCAGTTTGGCACCCAAGGTGAGGAATGCATGAGGGAGTATGTGTTAAACACAGATGACTGATCTAAGCTGTTTCAGAGAATATGAGTCATTTAATTAAAATACTGTGGTCTTAGGGCCTATGTGGGTGTCAGCTCTTTAAAGTGACTATCAATTTACCCCAGGTCTCTGTGTCAGCTCAGACTGCTATGACAAATATCATAGACTGGGTGGCTTAAATAACAAACATAGTTCTAGGCAATGAGAGCCCAAGATCAAGGTACCAGCAGATTTTCTCTCTGGTAAGGCCCTCTTCCTGCTTTGTGGAGGGCTTCTGGTTGAAGGGTGAGTGGGGTGAGGCAGCAAGCTCTCTGCCTCTTCTTATAAGGGCACAGATCTTATCATGAGACCCTATCCTCATGGCTTCAATTAAACCTAATTACCTCATAGAGTCTGACGTCCAAATACTGTCACCTTCGGGATTAGGGTTTTAATATATGAATTCTGGGGAGATGCAAACATTAAGTCCATAGCACCAGGGTTCAATGTTCAGAATTCAGTTTTATTTTCGTTGGTTTCTAGTGGGTAAGACAGATGAAACTGGGGAAGATGAATAACCTACGACTCTTTCAATTCTATTTTGTTTTGGTGGTACTCACCTCCACTATCATATTTAGAAACATCAGGGGAAAATTCTCAGCAGAAAGTCCCTGACTGTGGAAACTTCTACCTTTTGTTGATTAGATTCAACATTCAATATCTTCCAATTGCCCCACATTTTCAATAGGGCTTCCTAAAAGTGTCCTTTTCCTCTCTCAATCTCTACACACATACACACACACACACACACGGAGAATATTTTTCTTCGAGTGCTTGGCATTTTCCATGACATAGGATGCTTGAGGCTCCACAGGAAGCTACTGTCAGGCAATATGTAATGGGGGTTAGGAGTTGGTTGGGAGTGAGGGGGCTGAGGGAAAAGGGATGTCAAACTAATTATTGATCAATTTACCATGTCTATTTAGTAAGTCAGTCAGTCTCCAGATACTTTTGTAGTCTTTAAGGAAGACAAATGTTCACAGTTTAAATATCCCTAAATATATAACAGATGAACAAGCATGCTTTGGTGTGTAAATGCTGCATAGATTCAGAACCATCAAAAAGCCCCTCAAAAACGCTTTTCCATCTGCTTCTTCTAACTACATATCACACATCCTGGCAGTGCACTTCACAGTGGTGTGAAAGATAGGTTCAAAGCCAACCTGGCAAAATCTATTTATCTTTTTTTTTCCTCCCCCAAATGTGTTTCTTTGTGCAGCAAAACTAGCAAACATGTATAGGAACAAGGTGCCAGGGCTAAGAGGAGGCACTTGTCAGGCCTTAATCGTTCAGGAGAAAATCTGCTTCATATTATACTCTAAAACATTGACATGAAATTGCATGATCTTAGAAAAGATGAGTTGGAGAAGCTCCGGATTCTGTGTTCCTGGTCAAACCCACTTCTGAGCATTGCCTCTGCGTCCAGAGGAACTTGGGAGTTGCCTTAAGCAGCGCATCGATGGAGTGGCCAGAAGAGCCCCCTGCGGGAAGTGTGTGGTAGCTTTTCCTCCGAAGAGTGTGCTTTAGTTTTCATTGAAGTAATTATATGTAACTCAGAAGGTGAATTCGTGAGAGGCATGCTCTGTTTTTATTCAAGACAGCTCTCAAGTATAATCCTCTTGTGCCTTGCTGAGAGAAGCGTGGACTTTTGTAAGCAATGTGCCAATCTGTGTGAAAACAGTGGGTGGAGTTACTGACCTACTAATAAAATCTTCTTACTTGAAATGGTACAATAGTTAGTCTTCTTGATAATGAATGGTTATGTTTCATGAAGTAAAAAGTATCCAGAAAGGTAATATTCATAGCTACCTCTCAGATTATAATATATTATCAAATTATGTCAATACATCATAGAGATGGCCCACTGCTCTTTCATTATATCCTTTACTGATGCTTCTATCTAGCAAAGAGTGAAAATAGTATTGTATTATAGAGAGTATTACAGGGTAGGAGATGATATTATACTTTTTGGTAGTCAATAAAAATAAAACAAAAGTAATCATATCTTTACCTTAAAGTGAAAGCTATATTTTGCCTCAAATTAACTGGTCCTTTTGGATAAACAGCAAGAACAATCCTAGAGTTACTTTATGATTTATATTGACACTGATAAAGAGTTGAAGTTTTGCTCAATTTCATCATTTTTCTCATGACAATTTAATAATTGTTACGTTGGTCTGACCTGAGTGACATTCAGCACGCCGACTCTCCCGTGGTGGCATCATGAGACGTTTGGTGGGAGAGCAGAGATTCCCTTGGTTGCATTGACGCCAAAGATTGACTCAGTTTCTTGGTAACATATTTCATTTCTGTGGCACAGTGCTAGACCCCAGGCAGTCAAAATGTTGTTTGGGAATGACTTTTGATCTACAGTTTTTTACTCTTCTTGAACATTTTATTCTTTTTGAATGTTTTTGTGGTTTAAGTCTGAAAAACTTTTTACTTGTGTGTTTATTCCACCAATATTTATATTTTTGTGAAAGCAAAACAAATATAGTCCTTCACTTATGAGGCTTATCTTCTGTAAAAAGAACAAACAAGAGAGAAGACAAACATACTCTGTCTCTGTGTGTATATATACATATCTTCATTTATTCATTCTTATTCATTCATTTGTTCTTGTAATTACTGTGCATAATTACAAATTATAATCATAAAGGAGATGATCAGGGTGCCATAACAGGGAATTATGGGCAAAAAGATCTCCCTAGGTCAAATAATAAAGAAATCAAGTCTTCGAAGAACTGACAGTAGGCCAGTACCTAGAGTCACATAAAGAGAAATGAGCAGCCCAAGCAGAGGGGTGGGATTCACAGGCAGGAAGGACTTTCTTGTGTTTATGGAGCTAAAGAAAGGTCAGGTTGCCTGTAGCCACTTATGAAGGTGGGGGAGTAATAAGAAATGAAGCTAGAGTTGGAAACCAGCTCAATTTGTTAAGAAATCTAGACTTTATTCCAAGTGTAATGGGAAGCCACTGAAGGGGTTAAGCCAGATGTGACAGGATCCAAGTATTTGTTTTGTTTTACAATGGTCATTCTAGTGCTGCCTAGAAAGTAGGTTGGAAAGAGGCAAGAGTAAAATCTGGGAGACCAGAGTAAGAAGGCTGCTGTAGGAAACCAAGTAAGATATAATGGTGTCTTATACTAGGAATGATGGGAGCATGAAGAGAGAGAAACAGCTGTATTCAATAAACATGTGGGAAGTAGTGAACATATTAATAACTATTTGTTCATCAAGGATGAGAGAAATTGGGTGGGGTGGTGTTCAGCTTTCTGGCCCACACAATTCTAAATAATGGTGCTTTTCTCTGAGATGGAAGAGACTGGGAAAGACCAGGTTTGCAGCAAAATCAAGAGATCAGTTTTAAACAGGTTAAGTTTAAATCTTTGGGAGAATCCCAGTGCCTCCATTCCATCTCAGAAGAAATACCAATAATAAGAGCTAATATTTACTGAGAAGTCACTGTGCCATCAACTTTTCTAAAAGTATGTCATAAATCATTAGTCCTAAACCTTCCCTAAGAGGTAAAAGACTACTGCTGTTTTTCTTGTCCCATGAGCATAATAAGGCTCAAAGAGGTTACAAAAATAAAAAATAAAAAACATGTACAATGTCACATGTACAGTTAGCAAATGGAGGAACTGGGAGTCAAACTTGCATAGTCTGGCCCAAGCCCCCACCATCCTACTAACTACCTGAGACCAATTCTAGTCTCCAGGAGCTGGGGTCCAGCTTGGGAGGCATTAGCAAACAGACATTATGTGAAGAGGAAGAGAACTCTGTGCTTTTACTTCTTGGCCTGTTACAAACTGTGCTTCTATTATGTAACCCCAACTCTTCCTGAATGGAGCTTCAAGGGTTTAAATACTCTGGGATTTGGGGTGTCGTTATGGCTCATATTTTTGTAACAGGTGAAGGTACGTAGAGCTGTTCTAATACTCATCATTGCAAAGGTAATTTCCAAACCTTATTCTAATTGTCACACCCGGTGTTAAAACAAAAATGTTGGCAAATATATAAACAGATCAGATCACTGGGGGGGGGGCTCCTCTAAGAAAGGTGAAAGACTGTGAGAATGGAGGGTTGACTGAGGCCCCACAACTGTTGTCTCCCAGTCGCCTCCTCCCAACTGCAGAAGCCCGTCTGAAAGTTTCAGAAAGTGTGGTTAAAAAATGTGTTTAACAGCATGGTTGGAAAATGTGGTTTGAAATAGCTTCTGAATGAGTGACAAGCTAAAACACTTGCAGGGACTTTCAGGTAAATAAGTTAGGAAAGGGGAAAACAATATTACATTACTATAGTGGTAGGTCATAAATCGCTTTTAATTCTGCTACAAAAGTTAAAAGACAAAAGTATTAAAAACAATTACAACTAAATTAGGTTAATGGATACATAATATAAATAGGTGTGAATGGTGACACCAGTAGTGTATAGGGGGAGAAAAAGTAAGATTTTTTTCTTGAATGTGAAAGAACTTTAGTTGTAATTAACCTTAAATAGACTGTACAACTTTTACATATTTATTTTATGTAAGCTCCTTGGTAGCCACAAAGAAAATACCCATAGAAGTTGAGAGAGAGAGAGAGCGATCAAAACCTGTCAATACAAAAAATAAATAAAACACAAAGGAAGATAGAAAGAGAAAAAATGTTGAAGTAACTACAAGAAAAACAGAAAACAATGAACAAAATTACAATAGTAAATCATTTTCTATCAGTGATCACTTTAAATGTAAATGAACTAAACCCCCCAGTTAAAAGACACAAAATAGCTAAATGAATAAAAAACAGAACACCCATCACCACAACAAAACCAAGATCTAATGGTAGTCAGCAAGAAATTCACTTTGGATTCGAAGACACACAGACTGAAAGGGAAGGGATAAAAAATATTCTATGCAAATGATAAGCAAAAGAAATCAGGAATGGATATACTAAACCAAAGTAGAATATAAGTCAAAAATGGTCCCTAGAAATAAAAAAAAAAGGTCATCACATAATGATAAAAGAGACCATTTAGAAGGAAGATATAACAATTGTAAATATATATGCTCCAACATCAGAACACCTACATATATAACATAAATATTCATAAATTTCAAAGGAGGAATGTACAGCAATACAATAATAATAGGACACTTTGATACACCACTCTGATCCAGGCAAAAGAAAAAAGTCAATAAAGAAACAGCAGACTTAACATACACTGTAGACCAACTAAACCTTAAGAAAGAAACAAATTTTCCACCATACAATAGGGTGGACACAGAAGAATGTACACTTTTCTCAAGAATATCCTGAATCATTCTCCAGGTTAGATCATTTGTTAGGTCACAAAACAAGTCTTAAAAATTTGAGAATACTGAAATCAGACCAAATGCCTTTTCCAACCACAATGGAATGGGACACATAAATAACAGCAACAAAGTGGGAGAATGCACAAATAAATGCAAACCAAAACACACACAAACCACTACTCGATCAAAAAGGAAATGAAAAAGGAAGTAAAGAGTATCTCAGGATAGATGAAAACAAAAACACAGCGTACCACAACTTGCAGGATGCAGCAACTTTTGACTTGTATTGAATAGAAAAGGGAGACCAAGGTGAACTCAAAGGTAATGAAATTAAGGAAATAAATATTGAAGCAGAAGTAAATAGAGTAGAAAAACAATAGAAAAAATTTAAAACCAAGAGGTATATTTTTTAAAAAACTGGCAAACCCTTAGCTATAATGAGAGAGAGAGAGAGAGGGAGGGGGGAGGGAGGAAGGGGGGGAGAGAGAGAGAAAGAGAGGGAGGGAGGGAGAGGGGGAGGGAGGGAGGGAGAGAGAAGGAGAGACAGAGGGAAAAGACTCAAATGAGTAAGTTCAGGAAGGCGACTAGGTCTTTTATATTAAATATGTGGTCGTGTCCTTCATTTCACACAAAAATATACTTTCTTCTAAGCTCATAAAAAACATGACCTTCCAATTTCATTCTTTATTACATGACTTTTGATGGTGATATGGTAGCAGAGACAATAATGTAAGTGGGATTTTTAAAAGCCTCAGGAAATATTGGAAAGTGAGGCAAATAGTATCTAGGCCCCATCTAATGGGGCAGCCGCTGCTCCTCCCTCGCCAAATGTTGGTCTGAGAGAATGTAGGCAGTGTTGCTTCGGCCATCTGAGTGTTTAAAAGAAGTTTCAAATTCAGATTGAATGTAAAATATCCTGATTTTTAACTATGGGCTTAATATTTTTAAATACTTTGCTGGCTGAGTAAAACAGAACTATAGGTCAAATCTGACCTAGCCTGTTGGTTACTGATTTGTGAACCTGCTTTAAAGGAATCCATATTTGCCGATGTGACATATGAAAACCATTGAAGACACCCAACATTTGGTTTATTTGAGCTGAGTTCTTATTATAAGCTATAGAAAATTCTGGGTAATAGTTACTTTGAATTATAAACTATGTAATATAAACCATAAAATAAAAATAGAGTTGCTAATTCAGAAAGATGAGTTCAGTATCTGAACCTATCACCTGGGCCTAAAGCACTTCGCACATACTGACCCTCTATCGTAGATTCCCTGTGAGATCGGAAAGCTTAGTATCTTTTATAAATTGGCAAGAACACTGATTTTGGTAGTTGAATATATGTTTAAATTCTATATCTTCTCTGTGACTTCAGGAAAATTGCTTAGAATCTCTTAAGCTTATTTTCCTGAATTGTAAACATAGTGATAATAATACATTTCTAATGAGTACGTAAAGATTAGACTAGGTAATGAATATTAATACCTGACATTTAGTAGATGCCCAATAATTGATAGACATATAATCACTAGAGATTATATCTTCATACTCACTGCTTTCTCACAACCTATCATGCTCCCAAAGTCTATAAGGATGATGAAATTCAGAATCTGTATGAGGTGTTGAATACCATGCTAAATCTTCATGTCATGTTCGTTACCATTATCATTTGTAACAGCAGTCCTGTGTCACCCAAAGGCGCGAGTGAATAGTCTCATGTAAAGCTCTGGTCAGTGGAGTCACAGTTCTGATTCACCCTCACCAGGCTCAGTGGTCATATTCTTATATTTGGGGGAGCTAGGAATCATGAAATTTCTTTAAAATTACAGTTGATTTTTGTGTGTTGTTTCTTTGGTTTTCATTTAGTATATTTCTCAAAGGATCCTGAACAGCAAGAATAAATTTTCTCTAAGATTTTGGGATACTCCAATTTTATGGAAATGTTCCTTGTATCAAGACCTATTTTAGAAAAATTCAAAATACCCTACTACAGAAAACAATCTTTCTAGAAGTTTCCATCATAGAATGACCAGATCTGTTACTTTTTCGTCACTTTACAATCATTACAAGTCTTACTGAAAAGGTTCTTTTCCATTCTGTCTAGACACCTTTTCCTAGACAACATCCTGAAACATAACAATAAGTACAAAAATGAACATATTACATCAAACATACCACTGAGAGGAATGATAAGTTTAACAGTTTCCCACGTGGGAGGCATATTGATAGTAATTATCTTTCCTCCTACTTCACTCAGCTTTATGGACTCCTCCGTCGTGGTGGGGAAGGTCTGCTCATATTTCACCGCATACTTGAAACATGTTTTCATTGGCTGGAAGCCGACCGTGGCTTCCGAGGAGGGGGCAGAGCGTGCTGAGTGTTGAGAAGCAATTGGTGTTTTCCATGGTGGGTAGGCTGTGTGCTGTTCATGGCTAGTATTCACAGGAAGTGTATTCTTACAAGGACCTAGTGAGTGATCACATGTTTAAAAAATGTTACTAATACGATTTTTTCAATAATATACATTTTTTTCAAGAACGTGTAACCACCAATGTGAACTTATTTATTCCACGTAAGTTATTTTTTTTCTGGGTGGGAATTATAATTTTATGTTAGCAGAATACTAGCTGACATAAATACTTTATTTTCTGTGAATTTTTTTTTTGGCTGACAGACGCAAAGATGTTAGTTCCCTGGGAAGACCTCACACAATCAACTTCTTACCAGATATTCTAAGACAACAGTCCTTGAGTGGAACCTGAAGTCTTTTTGAATACGGTGTTCAGGAAAACAAGAAGCAGTTCATAAGATCCCTGAACAGCTTTTCTTGAAAGCAAATGCTTACAAGACAGGTGGTTAAGTCTTTAAGAAGTTGGATACTTTTGTCCACTATATCCAATATGCTAAAGACTGAATACATTCCAAGTCCTCCCAAATTTCAAGAACTGATGCACAGTCATTAATTTCCCATTAATTTATAAGGATATGTATACACTAGCATCAGAAAAAGAGAATAACTTCATTATTTTAAAATTTTCATGTTTTTGAAGTTTCATGTCCCTAAAAGAAACATGTAGATAACTTAGAAACTGAACTATGATACTCCATTTCTTTCTAGGAGAACAAACCTTCCCTAATGGAGGTCTGTACATGTTGTAACATTTAGGAAAGGCTCATCTTTAAACTTAACACTATTCTGAAGATTTTTTCTGCCATTTTCTTTCATATATATTTGCACACACATATATATTTATATGAGTGGGTAAAGCCTAATACAATAACTATAAATTTATATCTTAAATACAGTATACCTAATACAATTACAACCTAGTACAATACCTGCCATGTGACATTCAGTAAAATTGTGAGTATTCCCACATAGTGCCTTAGTTTAAAACATTAGCCACATGTACTTTTTCTTTGATTAACATAATGATTAAGAAATTTAACCAGGGAGATGGCAGTGGTGTAACTGATGACATTCACTGACGTTACTATATAAAGATTCCACTCAAAATTTTCTCCCTCCTCCTCACTGTCTTAAGGAATTAAAATACAATATTAAATTGTTTGCTGAAGTACCACAACACCTCATGATTATGGCTGTATGGAAAGAAATATTTTCTCTAAATAAATCTGGAAACACATTTTTAGGGTTGTATTTATTTTTTAGACTGGTAAATACGCTCCAGCTTATCTTGTTGTTCTACTTCACCCAATGGGTTTTTGCCAGGACTCACTGCCTGAATCTGCTTCTGATGAATCATTTAGTCTGCCCTGAAAATGTGGAATTTGTAACCCAACTGGAAGTTAGTATGAACAGCCTTGGTGAGCTGGCTTCTCATCAGCTACCTAAAATCAGATGCTGGCATAGAAAGAATAATCACATGTGGTCACTCCACACCTGGAATGTGATACAAGGGCAGGCAGATTCCTTACCTTTCCCCAAAGAAATACAACATAACAATTCAAAAGATGGCACTTTGTTGGGAAAATATTTCTATTACCCTGTATCTGGTCTTAAGTTCGAATGAAAACGTTCACTTTTCTCTTTCCTTTTTTCTAGGCAGGTAAAATCTCCAGGTCATTTAATTGAGCCATCAGTGCCTATCAAATGCAAAAAGCAATTGTAGATTGCTTGCTGAACAAAGTATGAAAGAATTAACAGAGGCCATATTATTCAGTGGCAATTTAGCCTCAGATTTAATGTTTCAATTAAAACTTAATAAGCATGCATGAGATGTATTTACAGTGTATGTTGAGTAGTGGTAAAAAAAACTTGTTTTGCCCACTTTTGCAAACTGGTAGATAGAACATATTTGTTTACTTGTAACATGATAATTCCTCGAGGTGTGAACACTAGGGTATGGAAGAGGTGAAGAGACAAACGTTGTAACAGGTACTCTGCAGAAGTGTCAAGAGATGCAGAATGTTGCAACACAAACAAAAGATGGTGAATTGAAAATGATCTGTCCAGGGGTTGGACTAAAATTCTAAAAATAGCAAATAATCATATTGTGTCGCTTGATTATGTTGCTTGTATCTTTATAAACATTCAAGATGGAGTCAAGAAGAAACAACAAATTTTAATTTTTAAATAGATATTATTTCATTAGTAATGATAAGGATGTTTCAAGGGAAACAAGTGGTCATGTACTTGTCCTCTCACAAAAAGCAAAAGTAAAAGTTACACTTCATTGCCTTAATTTTAAACATAATTTTCATGTAGTAGGTAAAATGATCACTTACTTAACTGAAGCCACCAATATAGACATGATACCTTAATAACAAATAAAATGATATAAATATGCATTTGTAAAATATCTAACCTAATATTTGATCTTCTAATTTCCAGTGTTTTAAGATATGCTTTTTTATTTTAAATGAATTAATTATTTTAAACTGCTGGTTTTATTCTGAACTGTTGTCCATATCGGCTCTTTGGTTATATTCAATAAAATGGTAAAATATGATGTGATGCCTGATAAACTGAAACTCTCCTCTCCTTCAGTCCTTTGACAGTTATAAAGTCAACTTTAAGAAAACCTACTAGTTTTTGCAAAATTACTATGTTCTTCAGTAATTGCTTAATTTTTTTTTCTTTTGATGTACACAAGAAATTTCATTTTTAAAAGGAACATCTGCTTAAGAGAAAGGACAAAATCATACTATTAAATAAGCATGTTTCAAAGAGAAAAGTGATGTCTCAATATCTGAAACTATCTGATTTAAAAGAAAAACGCCATTATTTTCTTCTAATTTAGTCTTTAGACAAAATTTTGAAAAGTCTAACTCTTCAAATTACATTTTTTAAAAAATCTATGCAATTGAATAAAGCAATATGTATGTACAAGGTCTGTCTGGAAAAAGCCCAGCCATTGTTAATATAACAAGAATGGTTTGTGCAACATCGATGTAACCTGGCAGCCAAGGAGAGTGGACTGGAATGCACATGTATGAACAGTGACAACTTCTCTGTACTAGTCTGTGGGGACAGTAGACACCCTTGAGTGAGCGTGTGTACTGTGTGGTCATCACCCTCAAAATGACTGAATGAGTAGAGCCACAGATCTGCATCAAATTTTGCATTTAGTTTCTTGAACATTCCTCTGTGGAAACTATTCAGATGGTTCAGAAGGCTGCACCTATGGGCAACTGGTGACTGGCAGCTTCATCATGACAATGGGCTTACTCACACACCGTGTCTTGTGCAGAGCTTTTTGGTGAAATATCAAATCACTCAGGTGACTCAGCCCCCATTACAGCCCGGATTTGGCACCCTGCAACCTCTATCTTTTCCCAAACCTAAAATCACCTTTGGAAGGGAAGATATTTCAGACTGTCAGTGAGGTTAAGGAAAATACAACAGTGCAGCTGATGATGACTGGGAGAACTGTATGAGGTCTCAAGGTGCCTACCTTGAAGGGGACCACGGCATTGTTGTCCTGTGTACAGTGTTTCTTGTATCTTGTATCTTCTTCAGTACATGTCTCTATTTTTCATATTGCATGCCTGGATACCTTCTGGACAGACCTTGTTCATTTCACCGTAATGCCAAAAAACTTTAGTGAAAAAATGAAACTAGCAATATGTAGCCAAAGCAACTAGGCAAGTTCATGACTTTTTTCTCTCTACCAGGTTGGTTTGGCACTTTGTAAACACCACTGAGCAAGCTCATGTTAGTGCTTGAAGTAAAGTGTTTTGGAGTTTTGCTTAGTTGTTTTTTTTCCTCACTTTGATAGAACTTTTGTTTTCTGGAAGTCTTTAAGAAATTTGTTATCCAACACTGTGAAAACAACCTGTTGCATTTTTGCAATTTAAACATCATAACAAAAAGAATAAATCAAAGTGAGAACAGCTACATTTTTTTAGAATAGTCAAATCTTTTTGCTACAACAAAACACTCATTGCAAGGATGGTGACCAGGAACCCAGGAAAAGATGTGTAAATTCTGATAAAAGAGAAAGATGCATTCTCTGGCTCTACAGATCAACTTTAAGACATAACTTTTCATGGAAAAGAGTATTTGCTGCAGTTACAAAGGTTAAAAATATCACTAATATAAATACCTGGTTAATTTATAATTAATTTCAATCCCCAAAATTATTTGAAACAACTTTTAACAGCTCTGAATGAAATGGCCATTCTTCAACCCTTTATTGTCCTGATGCAGAATCCATATTGTGTACCCAAAGCCACTATTGGAACAGAGTATGGAAAGACAGATTAATTTCCTACAGGCAAAGGTGCCAGACAAGAGTGCATCTCAGCTTGCTGTTTGTTTGCCCTGTATGTAGAATGTATCATGCGGAAACTTTGGACTAGACTCAGAGGAAGGAAGGGTGAACACTGGTGGAAGAAATATCAATAACTTAAGATATATAGATAACATTATCTTACTGGCAGAAAGGAGCAAAGATTTGAAATACATTTTAATGAAAATGAAAGAAGGAAGGGCCAATGGAGGACTGCCTCTTATTATTATTATTATTTTTTAAATATATTTTATTGATTATGCTATTACAGTTGTCCCATTTTCCCCCTTCATTCCCCTCTACCCTGCACACCCTCTCCCACCCACATTCCCCCTTTGTAGTTCATGTCTCATAAGTTCTTTAGCTTCTACATTTCCCATACTATTCTTGCCCTCCCCCTGTCTATTTTCTACCTACCATCTATGCTACTTATTTTCTGTACCATTTCCCGCTCTCTCCTCATCCCACTCCCCTGTTGATAACCCTCCAGGTGATCTTCATTTTTGTGGTTCTGTTCCTGTTCTAGTTTGCTTAGTTTCTTTTGTTTTTTTTTGTCATAGGCATGGTTGTTAATAATTGTGAATTTGCTGTCATTTTACTATACATATTTTTTGTCTTCTTTTTCTTAGATAAGTCCCTTTAACATTTCATATCATAAGGGCTTGGTGATGATGAACTCCTTTAACGTGACCTTATCTGAGAAGCACTTTATCTGCCTTTCCATTCTAAATGAAAGCTTTGCTGGATAGAGTAATCTGGGATGTAGGTCCTTGCCTTTCATGACTTGGAATACTTCTTGCCAGCCCCTTCTTGCCTGTAAGGTCTCTTTAGAGAAATCAGCTGACAGTCTGATGGGAATTCCTTTGTAGATTACTGTCTCCTTGTCTCTTGCTGCTTCTAGGATTCTCTCCTTCATTTTCACCTTGGCTAATGTAATTATGATGTACCTTGGTGTGGTCCTTCTTGGGTCCAACTTCTTTGGGACTCTCTGAGCTTCCTGGACTTCCTGAAAGTCTATTTTCTTTGCCAGATTGGGGAAGTTCTCCTTTATTATTTGTTTAAATAACTTTTCCACTTGTTGCTCTTCCTCTTCCCCTTCTGGTACCCCTATAATTCAGATGTTGGAATGTTTAAAGGTGTCCTGGAGGTTCCTAAGCCTTTCCTCATTTTTTTGAATTCTTATTGCTTCATTTTTTTCTGTTTGGTTGTTTCTTTCTTCTTTCTGGTCCACTCCATTGATTTGAGTCCCAGTTTTCTTTCCATCACTATTGGTTCTCTGTGCATTTTCCTTCATTTCACTTAGTGTAGCCTTCATTTTTTCCATCTAATTTGCAACCAAATTCAACCAATTCTGTGAGCATCCTGATCACCAGTGCATTGAACTGTGCATCTGATAGGCTGACTATCTCTTGATCGCTTAGTTGTATTTGCTGTGGAGCTTTGATCTGTTCTTCTGTTTGGGCCATTTTTTTTTTGTCTTGTCACACCTGTTACCTAGTGAAGGGTAGAGCCTTAGGTGCTCACCAGGGTGGGGCAACCCAGTTGCTGGGTTGTGATGCTGTATGTAGGGGTTGAGTCTGAAAGGGAATAATGGTGCTTGCTCCACTCTCTGTTGGCTTTCAGTCCATTCCACCACTTCCCCCAAACAAACTGAGCCTTTCTGGTGCTGATTCCTATGTGGGTGGGCTTGTGGATGTTCTAGGACAGGGTGGGTCTCTCCAGTGAACTCTCCTGTGAGGCTGGGAATCTCTCCTGACACCTCCACCCCCACAGGTGTTTTCAATTGGTGTTTTGAGGCTTTATTTCCCAGCACTGGGACCCTGGGTTGCACAGTCTGTCCCGCTCCCTAGTTTTGCCTGGATTATCTGCACGTGAATGTGGGACATGCCATGCCATGCTTCACAACTGCTACCTGGGTGGGTCTGCCTGTTGCCACCCTGCGCCCGGGGTCTGCCAGCCACTGCTTGTGTGCCCAGTGCCACTGCTTTTTTTTTTGCTGTGACCCCTCTCCACCTGGCTGCCAGACTCTGCCCCTCCTACTGGTCTGGATGAATGTGTCTATTTTAACTCCTTGGTTGTCAAACTTCCATGCAGTTCAATTTTCTGTCAGTTCTGGTTGTTATTTTATTTCTAAAGTGTTGTTGTCCTTATTTTGGTTGTGTGAGAAGGCATAGAGTGTGTACCTATGCCTCCATCTTGGCCGAATGTCCACTTGAATACTCAGGACTGCTTTTTAAAATGAAGACAAAAGTTATGAGTGCAGAAGAAATAACCAGCTTGAATGTAGACAATGAAGACATTGACATTGTTAAAGATTTAGCTTATTTTGTTTCAGACATCAGTTCAAACTAGAACTTCAGCCAAGAAGTCAAGAGAAGGCTGAGACTCAGAAGGACAGCAATGGGATAATTAGGAAAGATCACTAGGAGCAAAGATGTGTGTGTCACTAGAGACCAAGGCTAAGATCATTCATACCCTCACATACCCAGTTACTATGTATGGATGCACAAATTGGACAGTGAAGAAGACTGGTAGGAAAAATAATGGATTCATTTGCAATTCAATGTGGAAAGAGAGCTCAATAGATTTGCTGGATAACCAGAAAGAGGAAAAGTGAGTTTGAGGCAAATTAAGCCTGAAATATCACTGGAGGCAAAAAAGACAAAACTAAAGCTGCCCTACTTTGGACACCTCATGAGAAGACAGGTCCTTTGGAAAAGGCAATAAGAAGTAACTGAAAAAGAAGACTGAATATGAGATGAATTGAGTCCATAAAAGTAGGTTGGTATTATAATAAATAATACATTAATAAATAAATAAATAATGTAAGAATAACCTCTGTGTTCCATGGACTCAAAGCTGTAAACCTACTTTTGCTCACCCCTGTGTATTACATTTAATGAAAATTTCCCTTCAGGTTATGGGATGCCTGGTCTGAACTAAGATACACATTCATTCAGAGATGTTATATACCATCCTTCTCTGAGATACAATTGATAACATCAGGCATTAATAGACACATGAACTGATTAATGTTAATTTATATTTGTTTACTTATTAGATCATCACAGTCACTGCCTCAAACTGGGTTCACTTTAGAATACTGCATTATGTAGAGTAGAATGAACCCTCAACTTCAAAGTCTTCCCAGAAGGCCACTCAAGATGGAAACATACATTGGAGCAATAGTAAAATTTTTTAAATTCAATACAAAAGAAGTCATGAACTGGACCCAGAAGAGGGCCCTCACCTGACCTTGTAGGTAGATACCCTGTTTTCAGACTTCCAGCTTCCAGAACTGTGAGAAATACATTTGTTTTTTATAAGCTACCGAGTCTGTGGTGTTTTTGTTATAGCATCCCAAATGGACTAAGACAATGGTTGAACCTTAGAAACATTATGCTAGATGAAACAAGCCAGACATAAAAGACCACATATTGTATGATTTTACTGATATTAAATGTTCATAACAGTGAATCTGTAGAGACAGAAAGTAGACTAGTGGTTGCCTTAAGCTGCTGGATTGGGAACAGGAGACTTGAATGATGACAACTAAAGGGTATGAGGTTTCTTTTTGGGGTGATAAAAATATTCTAAAATTGATGGTAGTGATGGTTGTGCAACGCTGTGAATGTACTAAAAACCCTTGAATTATACATGTCAAATGAATGAATTGTGTAGTATTTGAACTCTATGTCAGTAAAATTGCCAAAAAAAAAAAAAGAAAAGAAAAGAAAAAAGGAAAAGAAAAGAAAAGGAAAGAAAAAAGAAAGCACGGGCTAGTAGTGGTAATAGTTGTAGTAATGGAGACTTCTTATGCATAAATATCTAGGCTGACAACCCAGAATTCACCAACCTGCCAGCAAGGTGTCTTGTGGTCCTCCAAGGCTACCCCAGTGAGAGGTGTGAAGTTCCTAAAGTGGGGCTGGCACTCTGGACTGTGGAAATGCTGGTTGAGAGCAGTTACTAAACAGGTGGGAAGCCCTTGCCTCATGCATGATGATTCCTGCATTGTCCAATTCATGGAGCAAAGTGACTCCTGGAAGCTGAGGGTTGGAAAGAGCTCTGCCCATTTATCACCAGCTGGTTCTCCTTGCACCTTGAGCAAGTGCACAAGTCAGGGGCCATAAAGACCTTGGCTGAGCTGCTCCTTCAAGGGGGAGAAGCAGCCTGGGTGGTCCCCCCAGCAGCCTCCAGATTGGAGGCGACTTCTTGTGAAATCAGCAGGGCAGGCAGCTGAAGAGCATGTGAATATTGTGCATTTGTAAATATTTGAGCACATCTGCTTAGCTTCCTCCCAAAACACCACTGGGAAAACCCACCTTGTGCAGGGCCATGCAATGCTGTTCCCCTGCTCTCTTTGTCGAGTCTGGTGAGTGTTTTCCTCATGCGCACAGAAATTACACTTCGGTCTCTTCATTCATGATTAATTCAGCGTCAGTGCTGCCCTGTGTTACCCTGCATTTTTTGAAGTAATTGTTAAATTCTAGCTCATAATTAGACCGGTTTTAATTAACTTTTTGTCAGTTAATCTTTCTTTTCCTCATACATTTTCCATATCTAGTGTGTATACAGCAGGTTTCTGCCCAGGGGTTTGCAAAACCTCCTTATGAATGCTTAAACCCTGTTGGTGCAGATGGGTGTGCCACGTGTTGCCGGAGAGAGGGGGCCTCCCAGGCTCTGTTCTGCTCAACTTTCCTGGGCCTGGCCTAGCTGGTTGTATTTCATTTGCATTAAATAGCTCCTCCAGAGTGAGCTTATAGGTGAGATGCAAAGTCGGAGTTTACTTTTCCCTTTTTCCTAGAATGTTTGTGTCTAGGAGAGAGAGGGTGCATAATAGAAGAAACAAAGGTAGACATATAGGGCAAGAGGGAGGAGGTCCAAACTAGACAAGGTGTTGGTCAGGTTAAAAGTGTCTCTGGGTGAGCGTCTTTGACCTAGACAATACTATCAGTCACATCTTATATATTAAGACTTTTTTTTTGGCCTAGTTCATCTATCAGTTATAGGTGCTTTTCAACTTATAGCTCTGTTCACTGGTCTTTTATCCCTCAAATAATATTTCTCATGAAAATCACAGAAAATTCAATTCTGTATTAATTTGTACATGTCCATGTTGTTGCCTTCTCAAAAAGTGCCTGTGTTTAAAAACAATCGTGTGTTAGCTTTTCTAAAAGCTTAACAAATGTGCACATCCATGTAATAGTGCCGCTACTCTGGCTACTTCTAGCAAAGCAGCCACTGTGGGCTATTTATAGGATTTTTTTTTTCAGCATGTAACATCAGTTTCTCAGTGTTAAAAAGCATAAGATTGACGAAGTAGGAACTGATAATTCCCTATTTTAGAAGCCGAGGCTAAAATGCTGAGAGATTAAATAAACACACCAGATGTTCAAATTGCCAGTTGGGTTATTTAAACAGAGTGTGGACAAGCCCTAGAAGAGGGAGCATATTCACTCAATGAACGTTTGTGCTGAGGAGCGCCGTGTGGAATTTGTTAGCCTATTTCATGCAGCATCAGTCCAAAGGACTGAAGGCTACTTGGACAAAAATTGTACTGGAAAGTTTCTTACTAAGAAGTACCCTAGAAAGTATCTAGGAGGCTAAGTGTATTTTGTAGGAAGTGCTTTGACCTCAAGAGAGATTGATTTAGAGTGTGTGAGATGAAGAGTCTGTGTTAAGTCTTGAGTATGTAATTTACAGGCAAGTAGCTTTACTCCTATTAGTCCCATTTCCTCACCTGTAAAGTGAAGATAACAATATTTCCTACATCATATTGTTTTTCTGATGATTAAAAGATGATTTTAATGCACTCAGCACAGTGTAAGTTCTGAATAAAAGTGTTGAAGATGATGGCTTTTATTTTTCTCCGTGCCTGATGTAAAATCACATAAATCACTCTGCACATTGAGCAGAGTGGATCCCATTACTTGTCCCAGAATTTGTCCCCCTGCCTCCCTGTGAGCTCCTGGAAGACCAGTTCCAAGTCTTGTTTAACTTGTGTCTTCTTCCATCACCCTAACATAATGTCTTTCCTGTGTTGTGTGTGTGTTCAATAAATCATTTGCTAAATTGTAATTGAACTCTCATTTTTTCCTTTTACTTATTCAACAATATTCAGTAGACTGTACTACTGAAAAATGAACAAAGCACAGTCCGTATCCTGAAAGATTTTAAAGTTGAGGGAGGAATTGCTATGTAGACAGATAATTACAGAACTGAATCGAATGTGGTTGTTCTGCCTCTTGGAGCTGGGAAAGGCTTTACTGAGAAGGCAATGAGCATCCGGGCCTTGAATAAACAGGAGTTTTACCCAAATTGACTCCAGTGGAAGGTTGTTCAGGATAACCAGAGGAGAACACGTATGCAAGAGGGTAGAGTCAGGAAACAGCATGTTTAGGAAATGGTGAGAAGTGGATTTGAGAACACAAAGTTTTGTGGTGGACATCACACTCCTGTCCTGTCAAACTGTTGCTATAACCTACGTGCTAGAATCTTCCAAATACTTTTACTTGGGGAATGTTTGTTACATTGTCCACTGTGGTGGTTCCAGTAGCCAGGGAGGAGGCAAAGGCACAAAGTGGTGTGGAAGTTGTGGCGAAAGCCTCAGAGGTGGGTACAAGGCAGTGACAATAAGAAAGCGGGGGAATTTAAAGAGTGAGGGATAACAGACAGGCTATGGAATAGTCCGGAAGTAACTTTGTTATCCATAAAAAACAATTTGTATCTCCCTTAGTTAATCCTTTTGTGGTATGTCTGTGTGGGTGGAAATGAACCTTAATTCTACTCCCAGTGTGGACGAGAAATTAATTTCCCTGTTTGTGCTTTTCCAGAATTCTCTTACTTGCTCTTTGTGTTCAAGTGCAAAGTAAATGGCTCTGACCCATTTTTGATTTGGAAGCCAAGCATGATGAGAGTGTAGATGTCTCGGCAATGTGTCCAAATGTACCTTCTTTTTGAAATGTCGTGACTATGCCACTTTAAATTATTTGTCACTGGTATTGATTTTTTCACAGGAGTATTTATGATTTCATTTCTTAATTTGTGGGTCTTAATGGAAAAATCTGCGGATATGTCAACTTTATTAATATATAATTCCTTAAACCTATATTCTTTAATTTATACTAATTTCTAAACTTGCAATTTAAAATATATATATATGCATATATATTAATAGAGACTACATACAACTATCACAGCCATTAAACTAATACTCAAGCATATTTTAATTTCCAGAAATTCCCCATGGTATGAAGAGCATTTATTTCTTGTTTTAGGGACAAAGAAAATATGTTAAAGGCTTCCTTTTCACAATTTTGTATCAAATAAATTTAGCTATGCCGTATAATATCAAATATCTTTGGAGTTGGATTTGTAACAAAAAATAATTGACCAGTAAATTTTAGATTGCTAAATTTGCCAAGTTTTGGGAATGACCAGCCTTCATATTTCAGGTATTTTAAACTAAAGATAAACACAAATTAAACAGAATTTACCATTTTTTAGTTGTACGCAAGCATTTACATAGACCCCATATAAAAATCTATATTTTACTGTTAAAACTTTATGACCTGCCTCAATTTCAATTTTTCTTCTCAGTTTGTTAAACAAGCAACTTTAATTATCATTGAAAAGACAGCATAAAACAATACTAGGTTTGTGGAGGACTCTGGATCATGGACATATTTGATTTGACCCCAAGCTCAATAAAATTATTAATTACTAAGATGGGATCTCCAAGGACTTCCTTTCAGAATTGAAAGTCTGTGATGTTCAAATGTACTTTGTCATTGGGTATTTCCAAACTAATACCAAACAGCAAATCTTTAATTAATGTGCATAAAATTAAAATTTACTTACAGAGAAGAATTAAACTTTAAACTGGAATTTGAAGTTCTTATAATTCAAGCCAATACGAAACTGAGAAATATAATTGCACAGTCTCTTTTCTTTCACAGCATATAATGACTTTTATTTTGTATTGTTATTCCATTGAGCAGATCTTTTTAAAACAGTTTTTAAAGAATCCAAAAAGCATGAGGAGAGCTCATGAAGCAAATCTATTGAAAGAATTACCAAGTTAAAAGGAGAATATGTATAATGTTAAGGCATGTTAGAGCTGAAGATAGGAGATAAGAACCTGGTGCCCTATACGTTCAAATAAGCTGAGTCTGGGCAATAGATAGTACTTTTTAAATTTAAATTATTTTATTGTTGTTCAATTACAGTTGTCTGTATTTTCTCTTCACCCCTCCCCCCTCTCCCCCTCCAAACCCACCTCCCTCCCTTGCTTCCACCCTCCCCCTTGGTTTTGTCTATGTGTCCTTTATAGTAGTTCCTGAAAACCCTTCTCCCCACTGTCCCCTCTGGCTATTGTTAGATTGTTCTTAATTTCAATGACTCCAGTTATATTTTGTTTACTTTTTTCTTTTGTTGATTATGTTCCAGTTAACAGTGAGATCATATGGTATTTGTCCCTCACAACCTGGCTTATTTCACTTAGCATAATGCTCTCCAGTTCTATCCATGCTGTTGCAGAAGGTATAAGCTCCTTCTTTCTCTCTGCTGCATAGAATTCCATTGTGTAAATGTACCATAGTTTTTTGATCCACTCATTTGCTGATGGGCACTTAGGTTGCTTCCAGCTCTTGGCTATTGTAAATTGTGCTGCTATGAACATTGGGGTGCATAGGTTCTTTTGGATTGTTGTTTCAGGGCTCTTAGGGTATAATCCCAGCCATGGAATTGCTGGGTCAATAGATAGTACTTTTAATATGTCCTAAACTACAGAATTCAACCTTTATTTACTCTATGAATATATATAACAATTAGAAAGAATATATATAACAATTAGAAAGATTTTCAGATATCCCCTGAAAATCTCTTTTTGTAATGATTAAAGTGTGATTTTCAAAGTATGTAAACTATCATTATCTAAAAGTGTCAGCCGAGATTAGAACAAACAGCCAACAAAATAAAGCAGCTACTGTGTGGCTAGACATGGATTTCAGAATCGGAAATAAGTAAGTAAGTAAGTAAATAAATAAATAAATGCTGTGCTGCTTTGGTCTGTATTCCACTGAAGATTCAGTTTGCAGCATTCCTATTGGCACTCTGCCATACTTATTTTCACTTTTCTGCCTCAAAGCACCATTTCAAAAAGTGCAAAAGCATGTTGTCGATAGAGTAGATCGTTTATAGCTGAATGGGAAATTTCAGAACAACGTATTGTAATAAAGAGGGGAGGGAGGGCCAGGAAAGCTACAGCTGCAGCTCTTTGAAACCTATGTCAACATCACCACTAGAAACGGGCAGATATGTTCATCTGCCCTGCAAAATTTCATAAGCAAATCTTTATAAACTGTATTGACAAGTGCTACCAAAAACCATAAAGTCTACTGAGTGTTTGTTTACTGGGATGCTGTCCCAGCACATTGTTCCTGCATTGCTGTCTCCTTTATAGTGTGTTTGCGATGTGCTCAGCTACACAGAGGTGATTGCAATGACAGTAAACCCTGGGCTGATGAGCCCTTGTGTATGTGTGCCACGGTGATTTTGATACTTCAGTCCTATTAAGTGCTGTGGGGTATCAATTTCAGCTCCAACTTTTTGTTGCTTCACTGTGCTTTTTTCCTTGTGGCTGTTTTTGCAAAAGCATAACCAATAACTATGGAAAGAAGAGAAATTCTTAAACAAATGATAATTAGAAGGAAATTGGTAAATCCCCTTAATTTACATGTTTAAATATCATAGCTGACAAAGTTGAAGTACTTCATTCAATAGGTGAATATTATGAAACATTTCAGATTTTTAAAAATGAAAATAACAACTTTCCTAAACTGGGTCCCCAGATCACTAGGATTCCTAGAGAAGGAACTTGTATTTTGTGGAGGGCCTGGGAAATGGTCAAATGTGTTTAGTCAGAAATGGTGTGTTAAACATAGATTTATTTTTAAACTCTTTAGTCTTTTATATGCAACATTCAATGTTAATCTCCAAAAATGTGTCATTTCCCAACATATCTAGCTTTTTGTTTTTCTTTTAACAAATCTATTTGTGTCTGCGGAACAGCAGTGTTCCATGGACACAGTGCAGGAAATGCTGGCTTGGAAGAACGTAATGCATTTACTACCCCGGGATTTAAGCAAAGCTTTTTCATCCTACCTCTGGGCAGTTAGTGAGATCAGTGCCTAGCCAAGGGCATAGTATAAAACTTTCCTAAACATTTGTGGAAAAAACTAATGCATTCTAGAAATCAGGCTATCTGGCTAATAAATGAGGGCCTGGCATGCTAACCGGTGGTTCAGCAGTTGATGGTGAACCCAGGGCTCTGTAGCAGTCCTGAGGATGACGTTGAATGATCACCTCATACCAATTGTCTTTTGAAATCTGGCTGTTTTGTGTGTTCTACTTTTTTTCCTACATGAGGACATTTTAGAATTTCTGTTAGATTTTATTATTTTTAGAATTACTCTTAGAATTAGGTCTTAGCTCTTAGAAGATCTTTTTCTTTGATGTTGAATTGTACTAGAATGTGTTTATTAATTTATAATCCTTTTTATTACTTTTAAGTGTTCTCTAATCTTATCATCTGTGTGACTTCATTTTTATCTACTATATCACTTATTTAAACATTTTTCTTCTGTTTCTTCCTTTCTAATGTTCCATATGAACCTGATTTTTTGGGATAATAATTTGTGCTCTGACTATATATATCCTGATTAGAGTTGCCAGATAAAATGTAGAACACTCAGTTAGATTTGAATGTATGATAAATGGTGAAAAAAATGTTTAATGTAAGTATGTCCCACTTCACCGTTCACACCATTTTGAACATATTTATACTTTAAAAAGTAGTCACGATTTATCTGAAATTTACATTTAAGAGAGAATTATTTATTTATTTTGTAAATTAATTAATTAGTTTTAATTGTTGTTCAAGTACAGTTTTCTGCCTTTTCCCCCACCCCAGCCCAACCCCCCAGCCCTCCCCACCTCCCTCCCATTTCCACCACCCTCTGTTATTGTCCATGTGTCTTTTGTACTTGTTCTTGCAAACCAAGAAGGACTTTTATATTGATAAAATTGATAATTTTATGTTTATAAAGTTTATATGGTTAAACTTCACTTTTTAAAATGTAAAAAGTTTTTCAATTACTTTTATGTCCTGTGTGATTTTGTGTTAGTTTCAGGCATACAGTATGGTTGTTAGATAGTCATACACTTTACAAAGTGTTCCCCTGATATTCCCAGTACCCAAAAGGCACGACACATGGTCATTACAGTATTATTGACTCTGTTTCCCATGCTGTACTTTACATTCCCATGACATTTTGTAGCTACCAGTCTGTACCTCTCAATCCCTTCACCTCCTTTCACCCAGCCCCCCAAAGCGCCTCCCCTCTGGCAACCATCAGTCTATTCTCTGTATCTACGAGTCTGTTTCTGTTTTCTTTGTTTGTTTATATTGTTCTTTAGTTCCCACATTTGCTAAATCTATTTTGTCTCTTTCTACAAACTCAATACCAGTTTCTTCTTTGGGGCTTTCATGATCAATAAACTTATCTCTAGAAATTTCATGTCTTAGTGTCAATAATATTCTGTCAAGGAATGAATGATCTAAATCAGTAATATGAACTTGCAAGAAAAACTTGATAGAGATTCCTGATGTGTTTAAACTAGAATGGACAATATCTTGGGTCAATTAAACATTATACTGTTCACAAACATGTTGGATTGGTTTTTAGGCTTTATAGGAATTCTATCTACATTATGTAGGAAAACACCAACTGCTGTATCAAATGGATCTCTAAATATATAATATCTCAAAAACAATAGAATTTTATCTCATGTTAACATGACAATCCTGAGTGGCTAAGAAATCTGGTATTTTAAGTAGCCAGGCTCTTGGCTTTTTTCACACCTATATTTTATGGCCACCATGATCACCTCCATCCTGGTATCCAAAAAAGGGAAACAAGTGTGGAAAGACATGCATGGGATTTCCTATTGGATAAAGCTTGAAAATGATACATATCGTACTTCCTCACAGTCCATTGGTTGGAATTCACTTACCAGCCATGCCTAATAGCAAGGGAGTCTGAAAAATTTAATTAGCTCTTCTCAGCAAGAAAGAGAGGATAGCTTTTAGTGAGACACTAGAATATGCTATCACCTAAGCATTGCTTAAAGTGAAGCATGGTTGTTCTAAAGAAGTACAGAAGAAATTGCATAGATAATGGTTGAGAAATATTTTATTTTCCTGGGGTCCATACAATTTTTTTCCTGTATTTATAATTATTTGTTGATGGGATTAAATAGCACAGGTGCCTACAGGAGAATAATTAAATAACATATTTTGACATTACATTGACATTTCTGAAAATTTGAAGAATCTTGAACAGAGTGTACTCTGTACTCTGATTCTTAACCGGTTAATTATTGGGATGGATATCCAAAGTGGTTTGGGAAAAACAAGATGGTTCTACCTGGAATGTGGGTAAACCACTAAACAAAACAGAGGGAGGAAAGCTGCCAAGGTACGTGAGTCCCTTTCAGCAGATGAATTGGAAACTTCTGTTTGCGGAGCTGTCAACAGAGCCCCTCTCCTAAACACTAATTGCTCAACAAACAAGATATTAAGATCTTTAAAATAAGTGTTTCTTTGTCATGTAGGTGTATTTATAAACATAGAATGGAAGTCTCCACATGCAAAATATTTGGAGTTAGATGCTGTTGTAGGTAATTAGTGAAAAAAAAACTGTATGTTTTCTCATCCACCTGCTGGTAGAAGCAGATGGCAGCTTATTCCTGCCCATGTGACCTACAGATTCTTCAGGTTTAACAAATACTATGAGCATGGTAATAGCATTGTTTCTTTCCAGGTATGGCTCGATCCGTGGTGTATATAAAGAGTTTGCTTTCTTCCCTTGACTCACCAACCTTTCCAGAAGTACAAATAGAGGAGCTATGGGTCTTGCCACTTGAAACAAATTTTAAATGATGTTTACAAATGCATATTTCCCCTATGCAAAAGCAGTTTTAGGTTTTGATAGAAAGGATGCTATTATTTTTAATCTTACAGTGGAAGAGAAACTTTTGGATAATATATATTGTTTAATTTTAGCAAAAATAAAATATACATTGTACAGGTCTAAGGGTCTATCTCAGCCTCACAGTCAGCCCACAGCCATTGCCACCTGCCTTCAAGATCTGTTGTATGCCTGGGTGTTTACTCTTCATTCTTTCAGTAACAGCCACGGCACTGGGCACTCTTTAACTTTAGTAGCATCTTAGAGAAGATACAAGATATATTTATTAAGCATATTTCATTTGAATAACTATATAAAATTTAAGTAGAATAAATGTTTAGTTATTTCTTTTATTATCTTCACTTAGTTCTAAAAGATAAAATGAAATGAAAAGTATGAAGGACATTCTATGCAATGTCTGCTTAATCTTAGAACTAAAATATGTTAATGAAATTAATAAGATAAAGAGAACTCATAAAATGATGCTAGACTAAGGCTGTAAAATCAGTAACTGATAGTTCTTCTGCTTTGGTGAAACCTTTACAGGGGGAGGTACGACAATTTGAAGTCTACTTCAGCTCAAATAATTGCCAGTCATTATTAGGATAGCTTACCTTTTCTTAAAAGACCATATATATATGATTAAGGTTATATATATATATATATATATACACACACACACACACACACACACACACAACCTTTTGCATTATTTAATGTTAGATTGTTTTAATCTTTACCATGACTCTTAAATAAAGTTTAATGAATTTATATTTGGTGAGTAGGCCTTGAAATGTTTTCTTAAATTCTCCCTGATGTCTAGAAATGTGGTTATCCCCAAATTAGAAGTGTTATACATTTTAAACAGGCTTCATTTTTTGTAATGCATTGATGATTAAGTCATCAAATGCAAGACTGCTAGTTTTGGTGGGGTGGCTTGCTTGGAGTGTCATGCCATACACCAAAATCCCATGTTGAGGCATGTATGGCAGGCAACTTCTTTCTTACATCAATGTTTCTCTCTCTCTCACTGTTTCTCTCTGTCTCTGTCTCTCTCGCTCCCACTTCCTCTCTATCTAAAATCAATAAACATATTCTCAAAGAAAAATTAAAAAAACTCTTCCCCTGGGCTGCATAATCAGCTGAAAAATTGAATAAATCAAGAAATTCTAGTCAGGTGTATTGAAGACCCAGTACTTGACCCTCACAGGACCAGCCTTCTCCTCTACTCATGACTGTGCTCTTGGGTTGCTCCCATGTCTTGGCTATTGTAAGGAACACTACAGTGTATATGAGTAGATAAAAAAGTTGTGATATACACACACACACACACATATATACATACACACACACACACACACACACACACACTAGAGTATTCCTCAGACATAAAAAAAATCTTGCCATGGGCAGTAGCTTGGATGGACCTAGGTGGTATTATGCTATGTGAAATAAGTCAATCAGAGAAAGAAAAATACCATGTGATTTCACTTATATGTGGAATCTAACAATGTAAATGAACAAACAAAACTGAAACAGCCTCATAGACACAGAGGGGACTGTTTGTTGCTAGAGAGATAGGGTTTGGGGGACTAAGTGACAGAGTTAAGAATTTCAAATTGGTAGTTACAAAATAGCCATGAGGATGTAACGTGCAGCATTGGGAATATAGTCAATAATATTGTGATAACTATGTATGGTGCCAGGTGGGTACTAGAAATACTGGGGGTAATCTTTGTGAAGTATATGATTGTCTAACCAATATGCCATATGTCTGAAACTAATACAAAATAATATTGACTGTAAACTGCTATTTAAAATAAAATTGAAAGTTCTTAAAAAATTACTGGGCTCTTTGTTCATCATAAATCATCTGGGCTTCCTCTTGGGATGGTAATACTCAATCTCTTTTTTTCAAGGGCTATTTATATGCTCAAACAATGTCACATATTCTAGAAAAATACAATGTAGAAAGACACGAAAATGTCTTTATAATTAAGTGGCAGTTCAGTTTAGTGTACACTAAATGCTTTGAGACTTTGAAAATCTCACACTCTATGTGTGTCCAAGAGGGCATTACCTGGGGAGCTTGTGAGGAACTCAGAATCGGGGCCCTGCCCCAGACTTACTGAACTGGATTTGCATTTTAGCATGATGCTCAAGGTGATCAATATGTACATTAACATTTAAGAAGCACTGAAAAGCAACCCTGAGATGTATGTAAGATGATCTTCATTCTACAGATATGTAAGTGGGGCTCTGAGAAGGGGAAACCGCAAAACTTGAGAACTTGGGCTTGGGTCTGTTTGAGGCTCACATTCTCACATTTCTACCACACTTTTCCTGCTTTCGGTGCACTGTAGCCAGCTTTTGAAGTTGAGTGAAAAAATCGTTGTCTATTTTTTTTTTTTTTTTGCTATTTTTACTAGCTTTTGACTACACTGGCAATATTCTGCAAAAGGACATGCACTTACAGAAATTCTGGTGACTGCGAAGCCACGTGTTCCTGAAGGAGACCAAGTTGGGGGGAAGATCAATAGCATGGATTTTTGTGGCTTTGCACAGTTCTATTTTTGAGTGCTTGGAGACTCTTATTTATTAGAGTGTGTTTGCAGAAACTGTCAGTAAACATCTTTTCTTTGTTAATATTTAACCCACCGACTCTTTCAAGCTTCCATCTTTTTCAGCCTCGTGGTCCCACATGCTTTTTAATCCACTAATAGCACCAAACTGTCTCCACGGTGCAATAAAAGTCTTCTGTTTTATGACTTCCTTGAATTACTACCCTAACTCATAATTTGCCAGAGTCGCTTTTGCCTTCGAATCCCTTATTTCATTGTAGCCACATGAAGAATGTGGCTCCCTATGCGTTTTTCCTCCCCAAACGCTAATGCTTATTTTTAATATACTAATAGTTTTTGCCCAGTGTAATTTAGTCTCACTGCCATCCAGAATGTTTTATTTACCATTCAAAAGAACTTTTAGAAAGTTTCTGCATAAAATATTGGGAAATAGGTGGAGTAGTTCTGATAGAAATCTAGTAAACTTTAAATACATTACATAACTGACAAAAATCCCTCAATGAGTTTAAGGAAACTACATTAAAAAATTAGCTTGGCTATTTAGATGCTTTCTAGACTTGCTTTTTAATGCTAAAATATTTTTGTAGGAAACATGGGCTGAATTTTCAGAATTTGGTATTGTGTTTTTTTTTTTTTTTTTTGGAGTGGCAGCCATAAATACCTTGATCTTATCTGAAAGATTATGATTTGAGTTGAAGATAATTTTATTTTCATTGTATTTATTCAAAAGCCACAAAATGGGGGAAAGTTTTAGTTTATAGCTTCCTGTCCTAAGGAAGGGGAGATAAACTAGTGAATACAAAAAGTATCTATCATCAGTTTTTTTTCTTTTATCCTACCTTCTAGGATTGACATCAGGTGTGTGTGTGTGCATGCATGCATATTTGTTTGGAGAAAAAACTAAGCAGAGAAAGAACAGTATCAGAGTGAAAGTGATGGGTGTCCTGTTTGCTCTGATATTCACCCGAGAAGCTGTCATTTACATGATAATTGATGCACTTCTCAGTGAGGTGATTTTTAGGAGGCTTTGGTCTGAATTAGAACCTGCTTAATATTTGTACATGGCCCTTTTCTTGCATTGTCACTGATGCAGACTCTTCTAGCAAATTAGACTATCCAGTCACTTTATGAACAGATAGTGAGTGAGTTTCAAGCTGTGTATCTCTCAGCCTGGAACTTTTGCCCAGGATGCCAGGGAGTGTGCCAAGCTGTACACAGCTGAGCCAAACAGAAACGCTCCCCAGAGTTCCAACTCAGAAATTTGGGAACATGTAAGACCGTGAGTGGAGAGGGCACTCACCACAGGTGAAGCGGTTGAGTCAGGCTATTGAATGTAACAACATACAGATAGTATTCACGGGGAGAATGTGTTTGTGCCTTCAGAGCCAGGCATTCCAATGAGGAAATAGGGAGGAAAGTTGGGTCTCTTTTAACATATTTTGCTTCTGAAACATTAAAACAGGACGTGAAACTTATATTGATTTGGGAAATTCATTCTGGTTAATTGCCACTGATAAAATAGAAGCTTCTTTTGTTTTACAGTTGATGTTACTAAGCTGAGCACTGATCACACGACTCACATTGTTTCCAGTACACAGCAGGCCCCAGGGAATATTGGCTCTTTTATTGTAAACAATAGTCATGTTAGTACTCCCACAGATTATTTCAACAAGAAATTGTCCTAATTGTGAATAAAAATATAGTCATAGTCTTCTAACTAACTTCCTGTTTCTGATGCCCTATAAAACTGTTGGAAAATACAACGATTTTCATGAAAAATGTTTTAAAGTGCGAAGATATTATTCCTATAATGTAACATTTGAGAATTCTCTAACTTACTTATTTGAATCTAGCATTTTAATATTTATTCTTTCCAAAAAATAGAACTGTAAAATGAAACCTAAACTTTTGCTTGCAGGTACAAGTTACTGATTATATCAGAACAACCACCCCACTGAAGAGCAGCAGAAAATCACTCTGAAGGGGAAATTATGAGGCATTGAGAACTTGCGGGGACTAAATGGTCGGGAGAAGAAAGGTCGGAGAGCTGATTTTCATATTCAGCTCTGCTTTTACCTTTGAGATATTTGCTGTTTCGTAGATAATACCAAACAAACAAAGTAGCTGAACTACATCTTCAGTGTAATGGGGAAAGAAATCTGGAGTTCAGAGCCCACTGATGCTTTCAGTTTGGATACCTACCTTGAAGGTGAGAGAAAAACTGAAATAGGTAAGTCCTCACTTTGAAATCAGAGTTCAAAGCCAAGCTTAACCCCAGTTTGAATTAACTAAAATGGTCTGTCTGCTAGAAGAAAAGTGAATCCTTTCTGGAGATAGATTACATCACTCAGAACTTAAGTTATCTCCACAAATTAAAAATAAAGCACAGCAAAATATGAGTAAATGACCAGAAATTAAGAGAAAAAATAAACAATAGAATAACCCATTAGAAATATAGATATTGGAATTACTAGATAGTGTTAAAATAACTATAATAAAATATCAAAAGTAAGTAATAACATCTTACTCAATAATTTTAACTATTAAAAAGAATCAAATGACTGGTCTAGGCCCACTTAAATAACTGAAATTAGGAACACTATAGATGTTTTTTATTTGATGATGAGCTAAACTAAAGGAAAGATTAGTACACTAAATGATAAGTCAGTAAAAATTGTTCAAAATGAAGCACGGGGAGAAAAATATGCTCATTTCACGAAAGAATGTAAGAGACACATGTGGCATCATATAAACAACATAACATACGTGTAATTGGAGTCCCAGAGAAGAACAGGAAGAGGAGAAAGAAATGCTCTTTGAAGAACTAATAACTGATGTAAAAAGTATCAAGAAACAAATTCAGCAAATGTTGATGTGTGCTCCCAGGAATGTGGGGAGATTGTCCGTTTTGGTTTTTTCCTTCCCCTGTCCTCTCAGCACTTAGTTCTGGATACAAATGTCGTCAAGGCAAAGTGGAGTGACTGAAGTCCCAGAAGTCCTGATGGACAATAGAAAGAGGGAGCCCAGGAGACGGGAAAGTACAAGGATACGGTGGAGAAGAAGGAGCTCAGGAAAATAACCTTTTGAGTTATTCGTGAATTGTCCTGGGCTCCCTCCTGGGACCTTTGGGGGCAGCTCTATGGCCCTAAACCGTAATTATATGTGAGCGGCAAATGGCAACTATATTGGACAGTACAGAATTCTAGTTCAAGCTACAACTTTTACAAATGGGGAAACTGAGATCCCAAGGGTAATTTTTTTTTTTTCTGAAATGGCATTGCAAGCAGCCAGGTCAACAAAAAACTTCATTGAATTTAATCAATTTTGTAATTTGACATTCACTTTTGTGATATTTGATTAAAATTCCTGTCTCCCACAGAGAAGGTGGGCTCCAGTGAGGATGGCAGTTGGGTTGCGTGCATCCCCACTGCACCCTCAGAGCCTGCAGGGAGTCAATAAATGCTCTTGGGGTGAATGAGGTACCGATGGAGGGGAGGCTGTCTTTGTGCTGGTCACTGCACAAAGTAGATCCTTATCCTGTTCATTTTGCTCCTGACAAAATTCTCCCCAAATTGATGTGTAGATATAACACATTTTCAGTTAAAACCCCAGCAGGATTTGCTTTGTTTGTAGGGAAGCTGATTTATAAATTTTTATGGAAAATTAATGGAACAGAATAGCTAAAACAGTTCGGAAAGGAAGAACATAGCTAAAGGAATCACACCATGTGATTTGAAGACTTATGAATCTATAGTAATCAAGACAGTGTAGTATTTTTTAAAATTTTATTTATTAATTTTTAGAAAAAGTGAAGAAAGGAGGGAAGGAGGGAGGGAGAGAGAGTGAGCGAGAGATTGAGATCGATTTGCTGTTCCACATATTTATGCATTCACTGGTTGTTTGGTGTGCGTGCCCTGACCAGGGATTGGACCTGCAATCTTGGTTTATCCAGATGAGGCGCTAACCAATTGAGCTACCTGGCCAGGACAAGACAGCATCGTATTGATGAAGGAATAAACACAGAATGAAAAGGCTAGGTATAAGGTACATAAATGTGGGAATTAATTTTTAATAAAACTGTACAAGCAATTCAATGAAGAAAAAATTGCCTTTCAACAAATAGTATTATGAAAATTGAACATTTACATTTGATGTAAACCTCACATTTTATATGCAAATTAATACAAAATGGATCACAGACCTAAATGTAAAATGTAAAAATATGTAGCTTTTAGAAGAAAACACATCTGAAAATTTTTATGACCTAGTGTTAGAAAATATGTTCTTATACATACAAGGATAACATGATACAAAAAAGAAAAAATGATATATTGGAATTTATCAGAATAAAAAATATTTGCTTTGCTAAATGAAGAGCAAGTAAAAGAGAATAAAAAGACAGCCTAAAAATTGGGAAAAAATTATTTTCAAAGTACATATTCAACAGACACTTGTAGCTAGAATATTTAGAGAACTCTTTAAGTCAACAGTAAGAAACAAATAATTCAATTGAAAATCAGGAATATGCTTGCTTGACCAGAAACTTTGCAGAAAAAATGGTAAATAATAAAATTTTTAAAAAGTGAAACATTATTAGAAATTAAGAGAAATTTAACTTCATACTACATACATACCTACTAGATACTACTACATACCTACTACATACCTACTAGAGTGGCTACAATAAAATATCTGTCTGTACCAAGTACTTACAAGGATATGGAGCAAGTGGAATTCCTATGGATTGCTAGCAGGAATGAAAAGTAGTACGGCCACACAGGAAAATACTTCGGTGGTTTCTTCTAAAGTTAAACATGTGCTTACTTGTATGAACCAGCAGTCCTACTCCTAGCATTTACCCTACTTATGTCCATGCAAAAATTTTACTCAAATGTTTATATAAGCTCTATTTACAATCACCAAAAATTGTAAACTCAAATGTATTAGTTCAATGGATTAATGGATATAAACAAGACAAACAAAATAAATAAACAAAATAAATAAAGAAACCCCCTGAGATGCATCCATATAGTGGAATACTACTCAGGAATATAAAGGAACGAACTATTTTACATTCACGCAATTACTTGGATGGATCTCAAAGGCATTCTGCTAAGTAAAAAGAATCAGTCTCAAGAAGGTACATATTGTATGATTCCATTTAAATGACATTTTCAAAATAAAAAGGAATGGAGAATAAATCAGTGGTAAGTAACAATGTGGAAAAACAAAATTTCAAACATTGCCCATTAAAATGTAAACCAATGTGGAAAACTCTTTAGCAATTACTGAGGCTGATCCTTTGGTGAAACAATTCTCCTAAATGTATATACAATAGAAATGCACATATATGTGTAGCAAAAGGGATATACATAGCAGCATTATTCATAAGAGCAAGCCACTTTAGCAAATAAAATATCAATTGATATTCTTATGGTTAAAATTTTATGTAACTATACTAAGGATTACTGAATGAAAGAAGCCAGACAAAAAAATACACATTGAGTAATTCCAGTTATAAAAATTTAAAACCAGCAAAAGTAACCTGTGGTGTTGCCTTTGAGGAGGAATGAAGATAGTGGTGAATTGGAAGGGCTACAAGTCTCGTTCAGTCCTGGTTATATTTCATGTACTGATCAGAATAGTGGCTTTTGAGATGTGTTCACTGAAATTGTATTGAGCTGAGGACACACGATCAATTTCTGTGTAATTTCTGCATGTGGGTCATATTTTAAAAACTATGTTTAAAAGAAAGACAGTCCTTTCATGGTAAAGTCTGCTAAATGAGACCTTGGGTTGGAATTTCTCACCTTTAATGTAGCTATTTATATCCAGCAGTGAAAACATGCAAGGCACAATATTTTAGAGGCAAAATAGAAGAGGTATATGCTATCAGTCAATGACTGACAGACCTCCAAGAAAATTGTAGACTTTTTCAAGGTGTGAATCAGAAGAATTTTGTAGGATGGGTCAGGGTGATGGGAAATTGAGAAAAGAACTACTATTTATTGAGAACCCACTGTGTGTCAACACCGTGCTAAATCATTTGTATTGTCAGGACAAAATGCGTTAGATAATAAAGATGATTTTATTTACATTGTTGCAATAGGTAGAACATTCATTAATAAGAAATATCTCAAAAAAGAAAAAAGGAAGGGAACCTAAGATTTTATAGAGGCAGGTAGACAAGGAACTCATTCGTGAGACTTACCAGAGTCGTGAGGAAGGATGGAGAAGGGCCTTATCCTGGAATAGGCAAGAACTTAGTCGTGCTTTGAGGTCAGCCATTTCCTAGAACCCAAGAGGGGGAGGATTTCTTAACCCTGCCTCTTTTCTGAAAGCAAAAGTCTCAGGGAAAATTCAACATTGTCAATATATATCATTTAGTTTAATATTCACATAAACCCAAGCAAGGGACAATTCCTAGGTTAAATAGAAGCTTAGAGAGAGAAAGTGACTCAAAACAGTATTTTGAAAAAAATAAAAATTCTGAGGGTTTTATTTTGAATAATTCCAAATCACCACACTTTAAGGCATGCAGTATGATGGCCTTTAGAAATCACATCTTTTTTTTTTCTTTTTTCTTTTATTTAAATGAATGTTCAAGTACAGTTTTCACCCCCTTACTCCCATTCAAGTCCTCCCACCCACCCCACCTCCCACCCAATCAAGCCCTCCCACCCCCCCTCCCTACCTCCCTCCCATTACCACCCTCCCCCTGTCTTTTATCCACATGTCCTTTAACTTTAATCCTATAAACCCCTCCTCCTCTCTCCCAAAATCCCTCTTCTCTCTCCTCTGGTCACTCTCCACCTGTCCTCTAATGCAGTGTCTTTGACTATACCCTGCTTCTTTCTTTGTTTTGTTGTTTAGGTTCCTGTTAAAGGTGAGATCATATGGTATTTATCTTTCACTGCCTGGCTTATTTTGCTTAGCATAATGCTTTCCAGTTGCATCCATGATGTTGCATATGGTAGGAGGTCCTTCTTTCTTTCTGCTGCATAGAATCCCATTGTGTAAATATACCATAGTTTTTTGATCCATTCATTTACTGATGGGCATCTAGGTTGCTTCCAGCACTTAGCTATTGTAAATTGTGCTGCTATGAACATTGGGGTGCAAAGGTTCTTTTGGATTGGTGTTTTAGGATTCTTAGGATATAATCCTAGCAGTGGAATTGCTGGGTCAAAAGGCAGATCCATTTTTAATTTTCTGAGGAAGT